>CM041295.1:10890379-11042879 GCA_023052935.1 Piezodorus guildinii | reverse complement strand
CCTATAACAACTTCTCAACATCAAAGAAATATTTATTTTTTATTCTTCTCAGTAATATTTCCATTCTGAAATGTAATTTATTCTAAAGAGTGGAATGGAAAGGAAATTTGGAGGAGAATCATATAATTTTGATGAAATCCCCTCTTCTCAGGTCGTCATGTTTCACATAAAACTCAATATGCCTCAGTCATTTTGTTCTATAAATGTAGAAGAATGGTAACATGACATAAAAAGCACTGCAAATTATTACACAATGGTTTATTATTTCCACAAAACTATATTACGGTATAACTGTTGCATGTAGTTATCTATAGACAGTTAACAAATATGAAAAGCAATAAAAAATTCAAAGGAAAATATCCAAAAATAGTCTTTCACCACCACATTTATTTGTTTAGTGGGAAATTTTATTCATTGGTGTTTATTTATGTATATTATAAGGATTCTACGTATCTTGGAACATAAGCCTTCAAATTTAGAGAGTTTAATTTTTATTATTATTTTTTTTTGTTCGATTACAATGGTTCATTATTAAAAAAAATGAAGCAAAAGAACTTTTTTTAGGAAGAAGAAAAAAAAAATCGGAAGACAGGATTTTACTACCTCTACACTCTACTACAGAGACCTTAATAGTTAAAATCGATTTGAGATTTTTCAAGTAAATTATAGTTGAACAAATAATTATGTTCCTTCAATGGAAACATTCATTTTAGATTAAATAATATAACAAAATGAAGTATTATCTTCAGCAATCACTTATGTTTATACGCCTTTTATTATTGTACATTAGCTGTTACAACTTTGTGTCCTAGTAAACATTATTTCTAAACTCTTCAGTTTTCTAAAGAAATATTACTGTTCTATTGTTCAAAGTAAAAACTAATTATATATATATGTAAAATCAAGAATTTTATTATTCTTGATTTCATTATCATATGTGTGGAGGTTTTCAAGGGAGGTTATATCTCTGTTATGAGAGTTAATTATATTATAAAAGGACTGTTAAACAATTCTTTATTTTAGGTAGGTTCATTGTTAATTATGTTTGTTATCCAATTGATTATTTTATATCATACAAATTGTAATAATTAAAACTTTATTTTAGCATCGTTTAACTCCTGATTCATTTTAATTAGAAGAAGAATTACATATATATAATATTTATATAATATATTATATATATATATATATATAATATATATATATATATATATATATATATGTATGTGCTTTTCTCCTACAGCTCCTATAGAATTCTTTCATATTGCATTTCCCGAATTTTATTTAAATGCAAACAAGTTGAAATGGTTTATTATTCCTAATTAACAACATTAAAGATATTTTAGAGGAAGAAATTTTGAAAATATATCCTTTAAGCACTGTCAAAATATTTCAACCTTAATAAAACCTACATGATATCAAAGTCCATTAAATTTTACATCATAAATCTTAAATTAAAAAAATAAAAAGATCATTAAAATATTTTTTGTGCTTTTTCATGTAGTTGTCATCAAATTCGCTCAATTGGTATATTTAGCCGTTTTTTTATCTTAGCTAATAAGATGAAATAATTTGTTTTTTCCAATCTACAAGATTGAGGGTACTTCAAGGGAAGAAAGTTAAACTATTGGCATTTTAGTACCATCTCTTTAACTATTTCAACCAGAATGCTACTTATATTATATTAATATGATATTATATTAAAGCCTATTAAATTTTAAATCGATATTTTAAGATAAGCCGTTTAGGAGGACATCCTAATAAGGTGTAAAATGCATAGTAAAAAGTGGCACTTCCGGTCAGCCGATTTTATTGAAAAAGTTACTGTAACATCTCGGGTGTATAGTTGTCTCATACATGAAATTTCTTTTTCGTACTCCTCTTCGTATTCGTGCTGAACTTAAAACACACACATACTCACGGACAGGGACACACAGACACAGAATCACCCACACACATACAGACTTTTTAGCAGGAATTAGTTATTTCAACTCAAGAGACCCTAAAATGTGTATTTCCCTTAAAAGCTGGAATTCGAAAATTTTCCCAATCGCAATACCTTCCCCTACTATATGTCATGTATAAGTATGTGAAAATAAAAATAGCTCTATTTAGTGTAGCTTATCTTTCTTAAAGTAACTGAAGGAGAGTGAAAAGATATTGGAGGGGGGCCATCACTCATCTCTCACTTTCATAAAAAATGATACTGATATGCACTAAAAATATTTTTAAAAAATAATAATAAGAATAATGTATACTTATAATATACATTTGGAAAGAGGAAAACTAATATCTTATACAGAAAGTTGTAAAATGTAATACAGAGACGAAGAGGGCATACAATTACTTCTGATTATGATAAATTATTATTATTTAATCCAAACCATATTTTCCAACGAAACTGAATAAACATTTTATCGAAAACTTATTTAACTTCAAATTTATTTAACACCAGACTGAAAAGACAAGAAACTGCTCGCAGATACCGATTGTTACAACACTTACTTGACAAACGTTCAAAGCTTCCAATCTACTACAAAAAACTAATTTATATAGCCATTATTAGACCTATTTGGAGATATAGTTTTGACAGGTCGGTGTAAAAACTGACAAGTTTTGCACACAATATTTATTGAACAAATAAGTTGACAAATAAAAAGAACGTATTTACAAACACAGAACAGGTTATAACCTCCATCATTCTTATTAACCACTTTAACACATGTTTTTTATTATTAAACATTTTTCAAGATCGATTATTTCAGCCTCTGTAAATTTGTCTTGCAACGAAGAGGGGGGCTCTTCTGCTACATAGTATTGAGCTATGGGGATCCAACAAGCCATCAAATTCCTCCCGCATCCAATCCTTGCAATCCAAAATCCTCCGAAAGATCCTAAATGCTCCGTATTTTGTCACTAATAAAACTATCCACAAAGGCCTGAATATTCCGTTAGTTGCAGACTTAGCCAGAACTAGATATACCTCCTTTAATTCCAAACTACCAGCCCACTCAAACCCGCTTGTCCGTATCCTCTCATCTCCATATATTCCTGATAATCCTCGGAGGCGCCTGAAAAGACGGTAGCCTCGAGACCTGCTAATGACATAAACATTGAAGTGCTACCGCTGGGTAGCTTCTTCACAATACTTTATCAAGCCAATTGTTACTTTTTTTCACATTTATTTGTATTTTTTCCTATTCAGTTGTAAATATCAATTAATTGATAAAAAAAACAAATATTTTAATAGTTCTTAAATTGAGTAGGGCTGACGAGGTAAGTGAAAGGCCTGTGTTGGCCGCACTTTATTATTATTAATTAATTTAACTGTTTTTTTAATTTAAGTTTAGATCCGTACAGACTCAAACAAGAGTTAATCAACAATTTTATTAAAGTTTTATTGAGGTTTATGTGGAATCCACTTGACAGGGATTACGTAACTCAAATAACAATAGGAGCCTTCCCAGTAGATGTAAAAATTATGAAGGAGCCCAAAGGCGAAGAAGCATTCATCAACGAATGAAATTGAAAATGACATTGAGCTTATAGCATTGTACAATATGAATATGGATGGAAAGGGATTTTCTCAAAATTACGCAAATGTGATGGCGGAAAAGAACGGCTTGCAAGTATGAGACGTTTTGGTATTAGAACACGAAATTGCACGTCTGAAAGAAGAAATGATAGAAACTTTATGAGAAAAAGGGCTTAATTTTTAATTTACGATTTTTATATTTTTTAGTTACAGATATTAACTGATATAAATAGAAACCCACATAATTTATTTAATGTTTATAATAAGAAGTATATTTATAAATAATATGTTGTTGTTCATCTATTTTTTACGATTGTCCATGTATACGAGTAAATTCGAGAGTAATTTATTAACCTTAATAATTTATTTTAAGTTATTTATATAGAAAATAAGTTGATTTCGTTATAAAAAAGTGTAATGTTGTCACTATTGTGAATTATGGAACAAAAATATGTTGTTTATTTTTGTTAAAAACTATATTAATATTATAGTTATTGCCTTTAAGTAGTAGGCTCTATTTGTAATGGAATTTCCCCCCCCCCCCAAAAAAAAAAAATCTAATCTAATCTAATTTTTGGTTTTAATTTAGGAATAATTATTTGTTTATTAATTATTAAGCAAGTATAAGCAGGTTCTATTAGTAAGGGGATTTTTCTTGACAAACAAAAAACAATTGAAGATCTAATCTAAAATATTTTTATAATTAGGGATAAACATTATAGAATCCCATCATTTTTATAATTATATATTGCAGCTGTTAACGTCATAAATACTGAAAAAATTCATTCTGTTGTTTAACTTATTGCTTTTGGTTCATATATGTTTTTCATGAACGTCCATAGTTAAATGTATTATTCATTGAAAAAAATATATTTTTTTAAAATATTAAGCTATCGAAAACCCATGATTTTTATTATTTATGGTAGTTAGTACAATCATAATTGCTTTAAAAATTATGGTTTTGTTTAAATCATTTCTTTTGGCTCATTATATTTTACGTTACATTTACCAACAAGATAGAAACATATGTTTTTAGAGTAAAAAATCTCATTATTTGTATTATTATATATTGTAGCCAGAATGACATTAAGTACTAGGAAAAATTCTTTTTTTTTTTTTTTTTTTGCTTCAAAAAATGGCATTTGGCTCGTATGATTTATTTCCTTTAATGTCCATAGTTTGAGTAAAATATTTTGTCCTTGAAAACAAATATTTTTCTTTGTACTAAGCAGCTAAAATTCCATAATTTTTATTATTGCGTCTGGTAGTTAATATGATGGTACGTATTACAAAATTTTAAATTTTTCAATTGACGAACCGCCTTTGGTTTATAATTTTTTTTTTTAACTATGCGTTTTTTTTTAAACTTTTTCTATTTTCATACATGATATTTTTTTGATAATTATTGGAGCATCATAATTATTTATTTTTTCTAGAAATAACCATAGTTTCCTTTATATAGCCTGAATTGTTCATGCTGTTTGATTAAAATATTACGTAAGTACAATTTTATTTCTTTGAGTAAGCCAGCTTCTCTGTTAGCTCCGAGGTTATGAAAACGCCTAAGTTTAAGTGGCTTTATATTTAAAAATACTTCAGATATAATACTAAAATTTTGTATGAAATTCTAACTACAGAAAAGGATACATCATGATAAATTTCGTGAAAACCTGAGATCCTAAAATTTCTGGATGAATTCGCATGGAATAACCCAACCTTCACTTCACTAGAATAAATTTCTTAAAGATTCCTTCAGTGAGATAAAAGTTTCAGTAGTCAAAAACTTTAATTTACAAGAAAATGAAGTTTTAGGAAACAGAATTTAAATTTATTCTTAATTTGTATTCAGTATTCTTCGTATTAAGAAGAATGAAGTAATATTATAAAATAAATTGGGCGCACAAAAAACAACTTTCACTTTTTCTCTCTATAATGTCAAATCTTCATAAACTTCAAATTGAAATAATAATAATTTTTCTTCGATTGAAATATTTATGTTATATTAAATAATATATCAATATAAATTATTACCTACAACAACCACTTAACTTCATGTACGACCTTTTTGTCTCATAGCATTACCTTCTACAACTCCGCAAGTTAGATTAAATTTATTTTTTTTTAGCTTTTCAACGGTATCTTATTACTATTACTATGTGCAGAGAAAAAAAAAATTAAAGGAATAAAATATTTTTGCTGCCTTCTCCTTTAGTTGGTTATGGAATCATTTCATATTTTCTAAGCAGATATCCTTGATTATTTCTAATAAAAAAAATGTCCTGACTTTTCGTTGTGCTAGACTTACCAACCACAGGACATTTTGCAGGACATTAGTATTAGTCTCTGGGGACGTTAAAAATGTTATTTCTAGTGAAAAATCAAATTCGATAATTTTCAAGATAGCAATTCTCTTTATATCTCCTTAAAAGTAAGTAATCATCATTCTTCTTGTTTTTAAAAATAAATCAAACGATATGATACCCACAAACTTTACCAAGAATGTTATTTCTTGTGTATATAATGGATAAAGAGGTGAATTTTATTTATTTAATTTTGTTTTGCAATAAAGAAGAAAATGTCTCACATTGTTTCAAGATTAAGTTGTCTTACCTAAATTTAAAAAATGTGATAATGGACACAATATGTAATTGAACAATTAAAAAAAAATGGGTTTTCCATGTGAGAGATTACACAACTTCTAAGAGTTTATTCTCAAATATACTCTAACATGTTTCGAAGAATCAAAACTGCCTTGAAGAAGGCTCTTTTATTTCTATATTCCTGGACACAGGGATAAACAACTAACAAATTCTCTTCTAAGCAACTTAGTATAAGTACTTCAACTATTACAGACTGGGAGAATATCTTAAGAGAAATTTGTGCCAATAGTTTAATAAATAAACTTTAAAAAATTACTGTAGGAACAGACGAACCTTGTTTTAGTGACTTAAAGTGACGTAAAATAAATAATATATTAATGACAACAAGCTTGTTTTAGTGAAAAAAAAAAAAAAAAAAAACAATGTTGGAAGAATGTAGCCTCATCAGAGTATTTTTAGGGGTTTATGTAGGGAAACGGAAGAGTGTTTTCTCAATGCTGTACCTGATAGCAAATCATGAACTCTTCTAAATGGTATTCTGAAGCTTCGATCAGACCAGAAACAACGATCATTTCGGATTGCTAGAAGGCAGCACATAAAGGGTTAGACAAAACATTAACTTCTATGAATTACGCGAAACTTACAGTGAATCATTTGAAAAAATGTTTAGACCCTTTTACTGTTTGCCTTTACTGGAGTTAAGGCACAAACAATTAAACCCCTTACGGCGAAAGCTAAAAGGAGAAATTTAAAAGAGTGTGGCACAAGAAGGGATATCTTTGATTCTTATTTCTGCGAGTTTTTATGGAGGCAAACATTTATTTTTTTTGTTCATTGTCTTTCTATTAAAGTAAAATAAATATTTCATTAAACTGTATCCTTGTCCTTGTTTACCTAATACTAATCATATGTTAATTAAAGCGATTGCTTTACAGTAATAATATGGTGATACAAAGGAACTGGCAGCATTCATGTAAAGAGGACCTAAAGTTTTTTCAACTTAAATTTCTTTAAAATACTCATATTAGACTGAAACGACAAGGAACTGCTCGTAGTTACGGATTGCAACAACATTTACTAGAAAAACGTGAAGTAGCTATTACAAAAATCTTATCAATTAATTCAATATTATCACAGCTACGGAATTGGACTTTGGGGTTCCACTAAGCCACTCATTAATTTATTTATACCCTTACTATGTTGGAAATGGAATGGTCCATAATGATCTTCCCATTTGACGCAGAGCTCTTTTCATTGCAAACTCCCTTCTAACATTTGATCAAACATATGAAACCTTTAAGAACATTGTATTTGTGATCGTACTCCTCTGAAACAGCTCGACTGATTTTTATTATTTTTCTCATGTATATATATATATATATGTGTATATATTTGGTAGGTATGAGAACCGGTCCTAAATTATATTTCATACCGGTAGGGGATGATCCGGGTTTCCCCAATGGGGAAATTTTTTTTTTTTAATTTTTCATTTGACATATCAAAATACCTATAACCCCAAATTTTTACCCTCCTCCCCCACCCTCGCATTTTTTACTCACGATTTTAGTATTTTTGTTTGAACAATATCCAAATAATTTAAATTTCGTTCGTAGCACACGGCTATCACTTACCTCAACTGTTAAAATAAATTCAAAAACTATTAAAAAAAACAACTTTGATTTAAAAAAAGTTGAAAGCTAATTTAAAGAAAAAATGTATTCAGTTTCGTTGGAAACGCAAACTTTGATTTAGCTAAAATAATATAAAAATATTAAATTGTTACTTATAATAATCAATAATAATAACCAAGTCCTATAAAAAGGTGTGAGTGTCTCTGTGTATGTGGTCAATCACGCGCGAATACGATAAGTTGTATAGAACTAAAATCCTATATTGTAGAGTGTCTATGCCTGAGATGTTACAGCAACTAATAATAATAATAGGCTTACCGAACCCGAAGGTTCGATGCCGATACAACCAAACTTCGCCTGCACAGACTCAACCAATGTTCGCCGGTCAAGCCCAAGCCCTCGACATCAGCCTTAATGAAATCCTCCCAACGACGCTTCGGCCTACATTTCGGACGCCTACCAGTCGGTTCAGCGAATACCAACTTTCTTGGAATTCGTTCCTCATCGAGCCCAACCACTTTACGCGCCCATTTGAGTCTCCGCGATGCTATCAACTCAATTATATTCACAGGGTAAAAATTCCACGATTTCGCGTTGTGCAACCTTCTAAACTCCCCAGTGGCCTCATCACTCTTAGGACCAACTATTTTACGCAGTACCTTATTTTCGAAATCCTCAGCCGTTGTTCATCCTTCAAAGTAAGCGGCCACGTTTTACATCCGTAAAGAACCGCCGGAATAATAATAATAATTTTATAAATTCTAACCTTTAAGTTTTTAGACAGAAGCCGCGAGTTAAGTAATTTAGCAACTGGATAATAATACGCATTTCCCACCTTTAACCGGGACTTTATTTCTTCCTGGATTTCATTTATTCTTGTTATCGTTGAACCTAAATACTTGAATTTCTCTACGTATCCAAACGTATGCCCTGATTTATTAATATCATCAAGATCGTCACCTTTCTGCTACTAATCATATATTTCGTCTTATCGGTATTTAATTCGAGACCTATTTGTTCACCGGTTTTTATTAACACACTTGTATTTAGTTCTATGGTTACCGCGTCTTCACCTAGCAGTATCAAATCATCGGCATACCCCAAAACCGGAATCTTATCACCCATATTCAAGCCTTTCTCGGTACACATCACCTTTTCTGTGACATATTCTAAAGCTATATTAAACAAAACAGGTGAAAGGGAGTCACCCTGTTTCAAACCCGATCGCACCTCAAATTTCTCGTAGTAATTATGACCGATTCTAACTTTATGGAATGTTTCCGACAAACACATCTCTACTAGGTTTACTAACTACTAGAGTTCAATCATGATGTTATATTGCTTCTGACGGTCTATGGAACCATAAGCCTTTTTAAAATCGATATGGAGTTGATGGACTACACCGTTGTATTCCAGCTTCTTCTCTAATATTTGACGTAAGGAAAATATTTGATCAATAGTCGAGCGATTCCGCCTAAAACCACATTGGTAGTCTCCGATAATTTCCTCAGCGTTTTCCGTGATTCGGCTAGTTAGTAATTAAAAAATAACGGCTTAATATATAAGCTGAACGACTTTGATGGATAAATAAATGATACCAGAGCGAACATATTTTTTAATGTATTTTTTTTTAAATATTAAGAATAGTAATGTAGGCGTATAACATACCGTTGGAAAGAGAAAGGTTAAAAAAAAATATATTATCTTATACACTAAGTTTTAAAAGATAATGTACAGTGAAGATTAGGGTATAAACTTATTACAGATTAGTATACATAACAATTTGATGTAGTTATATTATTTAATCTAATCATATGTTTCTAACGAAACTGAATACACTTTTTCAAATTAACTCAAATTAAATTTTTAATTTGATTTAATTTAAATCATTCAAATTTAAATCATTAATTTAATTTAAAAATTAATTTTATTTTAAATTGAGTTAATTTTATTCAAATTAAATTTTTTTAAACTTTTTGTTTATGTTATAGTTCTTAAATTGATTTTAATAGCCGAGGTAAGTGAAAGTGTTGTGTCGCCTGCCTCAGATTTTTACATTATAAATCAGAATCCCTTTCATTTGTAGAGATCAATCCAGCCCACAAAACTTATCTATCATGGGTTTATTTTACCATCCAAAATAGAACTAATAGAAAGAAAATGAACTAGATTGTTTTTAATTTGGTCATAGTCATATGCCTACTTTGGGAGGGATGAGAATACATGGTCCCGGAGGCTGGAGAAGAAATGGATCTACCTGATTGGGGGAAGTAGGGGACGATTCTCGGCTTCCTCTTGGCCTGCATCGCTCCACCGCTCCACCGTGCACCACTCTACCACTCCACCACCTCACTCTTGGGCTCAGACTGAGCTTCCACCACTCCCACCTCCTACCTGCGTCCCCACAGTCCCACTGCTGCACATCTACATTCTGAGGGAATTGTCCTTGCACCCGATATCCTTCCCAAGCACAGGATGTTGTGGAAATTTAATTTTGTATTTTTAACAGTATGTTCTTATTATTATTCATTGTAACATGTGGTAACATTTATAGAAGTAATAAAAATACTTCCATTGTCTGTTTGTGTTATTGGTACATTATGGATATATTCTAGTTGGTAGGTTACACGTCTTAGTGTAAATGTAACGTGTTGGCATTTGTGATAGTTTAATCTTGTTTTCCACAGCTTGCACCAATCCTGTATCATTTGTAAGTGCACTCGTGTTGTCAGTGAGGCTTGAGTAGGATCTTTGTCTTTTATAAGATTGCAGTGTCGCCTGCGTATGTTGCCGTCAGGATGTATGCTGCCTTCATAGTAGTGGTGCATTGAAGGTAGGTGGTATAGGCCTTGTTACGTATCATATCAAATCTTAATTGGGTTGTGTTATTCCATAAGCGGTATTAGTAATTTCCTTGGAATTACAAGTGCAACAATTAAGGTTTTCAAAGTGCTACATTGTAATAATTTTCGACAGAAACAGTTTTGATTGAAATTAAAATAGTAATAAAGATTAGCGAGCCCCTATAACGATTCTTGCTAAAGTATATAGAAATGGTGATTATGTTTCCAAAAATATTCCACCAATTTGAAATTTAGATACATACCTGTAGTTGTAAAGCTATATATGCGGCTCGCCACCATCACCAGTTCTTTGACTCACCTAAAACATATATAAATATGTATATAAAGACATGTATGAGAAGTTCGAATTTGTAAATTAAAGAATAATAATAATAAAAATTAATAAGATATAATAATCCACTTCAATAGCTTCTTAAATGGTTACAATGTTATTTATAAAGTTTTACTAAAGTATATTGTAATTTATTGTAGAGGAGTACCGGTGGCTGTGTGGCATGTCTACCAAGATATGCCAAAATTATTAAAAAAGTCATAATTTTTAATTAAACTAATTATTTTAAAATAAATAAAACGGAATATATAAGGCTAGAATGTGAAGAGAAGGGTTACAATTGCTTTGGAAAAGGTGACATTTGAAATGGAAAGGGTTACATTTGCTTTGGAAAGGGTTACATTTGAAATGGAAAAAGTTACATTTGACTTAAAAATGCTATACATCCATTCTTGAAAATTTTACCAGAAGCGCGAAAATCTCTCATTAATTTATAATTAAACAAGCTAATTTGATTCTTTTCGCCTAAAATATAGAATCGTTTATTTACTATATTAATAAAAGCATATTAATGTTATTTATGAAATGTTTTTGTATGATTTGGAACGAAACTAAATGTGTAATTAGTATATTTAGAAAATAATTGAATTTCTAAATCCCGTTTTTACAGGACTTGAGTGTTAATATCAGGAGAGTGGCTCTAGCGCCCTCTCTCAGTCTCCACTGGCTTATTAGACCGGTGACGCGACTGATTGAGAGGCGCTGGGATCTCCTAGCTTTCTGCCCCAACGCCCACTTGTGGGCGTCAGGGTTTAATTCGGAGTTTCCAAGGGCAGTATGTAAATATTGTATATATATGTATGAATGTGACCAAGATTATTATTATTTATTTCTTTTATTTTCTTTTTATCTTTATTTACGGTTATTTATTCTTCTTTATATTTTATTTATTTATATTTATTTTCTATTCATTTATTTTTATTTCTTTATTTTTTGTACATAAGGAATGAATGAATTCTAATATCACTAATACTTATTGCCCAAGATTGTGGCAGATTGTATTATTTCTAAATAAATAAAAGTTTCAAAAAAAAAAATATCAGGAGCGGAATTGGTTCCAGTAATGCAGCAGGTAACGTTTCTGACGAATTAAGCGATTCTTTAGAAGATAATAGTGACCCTCTAAATAATTCAAGATTTTCCGTACGAATTGCGTTAGATGGTACTTTCTTTAAACTGATAAACACAGACAAAAACGTGATTATGAAAAGAATAGGGCAAACGATTTGGTTAAAACCTTGCGCTTGAAATGTCCTCCAAACATTTCAATGTTTTGGAATAATAGCCAACTCCTTTTCTTATAAAAAAGAAACATAATCATGAAAAACCAATGAGTCATTCTATACCTGGAGTACCTAAACATTTCACTGTAAATGCTTAAAATTCAACATTTTACCTATTCTTGATTGCATATTTTTATTTTCAGATAGTGGGTTTGAAATGTTAAAATATTTACTGAACTTAACTTTCAATATACATTTTAAGCTCAAGAAAAATATATATCAAACGGATAATATTTTTGTTTTTAATATAATTTATAAATGCGTTACTGCATTAATGTTTTTCATTTTCCATAAATTAATAAATTTTAAGAAATATTTGTTAAATTATAGAGAAAAGAACTGTATGAAAGTTGATATATGTAAATGAATAGATATTCGTATTTAAAGAAGTTATTCCCTTCCCATCCATCTGAAATATCAGACATCATCTAGAGTTTTCCATCCCGCAAAGCCCCTGGACATGACCTAATAACTTCCAAATCTTAAAAAATTCTTCCTCCAAAAGCCATCCTACATCTCACTCACATCTGTAATGCCGTCGCACAGTGGTTCCAAACGCACTTTTTCGGGACAAAATTCTGCGCAGGTCGTTCCATTTAAGATATATCAGCCACTTTGACGTATTTTTGTTACTCAGTAAATACACTATCAATGGTATGATGGGCATATTTTTAGCTTATATTCATATCACGAAAATATATAGGATTTGATGATAATTTCAGAGAAATGTCTCTGTAACTAATTATTTTTATATACATCTTTATATTTATGAAAACGCACGTGCGGTTGGAACCACCGTGCGTCATTAAAATGATACCAAAACCCAAAAAGCCCCCAGAATAGCCATCCTCCTACCGCCCCATCTCTCTTATATGCATCATAGGTAAAATCCTAGAAAAACTCATGCTTAGACGCGTATATCCGATCCTTGCTTGATTTCAATCAGATTATCCCATATCGTCAGTTAGGTTTCCGAACATCCCACTCCAGTATTCAGCAATGCCATCGTGTGGTGGACGTTGTCTCGTCTTCATTTGAACGCGGATTGTACTGAACAGGAGCCTTCCTCGACGTAGAACAGGCCTTTGACCGGGTGTGGCAACGGCATTGCTTTACAAACTCTTGATACAGGAATGAGAAGAAACTATCCACGATTTCAATGTTCATTTAAGTTTTCAAGCATCGCTGCCATCGTCTTTTCAGCCGCCTCGGAGGAGTTTATTGATTTTGAGTAAAAATAAAAATAAAAGGAAGAACTCTATAATATTACAGACATTTATTATAATATTGTCTCAATATCAAATGGTTCTATCATCGTGTAATATTTTTTTTACTTGTCATAATTTTACCTCTTTCATTGAAATAGATCCTTGACTCAGAGCCATAAAGCATTGGCCTGTTATAAATCAGGCTTAAAGTATCTGATAATGGACGTAACAATTAACTAAGACCTTCATTTCCAAAAGGTAATGAAGGACATTTTTTTACTAAATCCATATTGTGACCTGTTTTTGTTCTAATAGTTAATGTTTATATAAATCCTTTGTCAAAAGATAAGCTTTCCTTTCGAAAACTACTGTAATGCCCTTTAATAGAGCAGAAGCCGCTAACCTCTGTAACATTTTACCGTTTATTTACAATGTTTACCGTTTTTAGCTTATTAGTCTATTTAACACGGTTTTAATCACCGTTATTGTTGTGATAAATAATTTTACCTGGTAATCACTTTTAAAGTTGTTTTAAACTTTGCTTTTTGCATGTTCTCATTTATATTAAGTTTTTTCATAGTATTAGCTCTTGAAACCAAATTAGTTAGGTTTGAAAATCTTCAGAAACTCATTTTTCAATAAAATAATGGCAATAGGTCGAGAAGATAGTTGCGATTCCTTATTACTTTGGTATAAATAAAATGTATATTTATAACATTCACTTTGTGAAGGTAGAATAGAAAATCTAATGTAAAGTGTAATAATCAAATCAGAAATGATATTACCCTGAGGAAGAATAAAGAAATATACATTATTTAGTACTAAACATAATAAAGAAATAACCATTTGTAATATTGTAATGAGGAAGTTTATGGTAACTGAGTGTTGCCTCCACAGCGAATATTACTAGAAAATGTTTGCAAATAGTACTGTATGCATTTTTCTTTCCAAAAAGCACTATATGTAAATTATATTGTAAAAAAATCATATAAAAATCGCATTATTTTGGAAAACGAAAGTTGTTACATACAGTAACTAATTAACTAAACATTTTAATAATCATAAATAAGAAAAGAATCAAGTAAATTGGTCCAACGATAACAACAGCAATGAAATCCTCCTTTAAATAAAAATATGATAAATATGAAGAGCTTGATATGCTAAATCGATGTTTACTTTCCATTTTTATCTATCACATATAGGAATTGTTTAAAGTATTTTTTTTATTTTTATTTCTCATAATTACTTGTTCTTTGTCTGACGGCGATAATCCTAGCACACGCAACAAAAATGAATGAAAATTATGGAAATATGTAGATGAGAAAGATGGTTGGGAGTGCGGTCATGAATTAGAAACACACATTTAAAACAAGTGCTATTTTAATTATGTGCCGACATTTCGGCCTACAGTGTGGGCCTTCGTCAGGGCTAAAAGAAACAAGATAACAACCAATGTAATTATAGACTTTATAATGCGTTAGGTATATAATAATAATATGAGAGTAATATAATATGGGAACATAAATAAAATTAAATGTAAAATGATAATAAAATGACAGTTATAAAGTATGGAAATAAACAAAATTAAGATGATAGTTATAAAATATGGAAGTAAACAGAATTGAGATGATATTGACAATTAAAATTTTAAATATGAACAATTTTGAAGTGATATATGACGGTAATATATAAAAAACATAGTTAAGAGTAGGTAATATATAAACAGAACATAGTAATTAAAAAAGAGAAACAGTATGAATAAAAAATAATTTTAAAATAATGTAATATTAAACTAACAATTATATGTCAGGATATGTAACGGAGAAAGATATGAGTATGGAAAGAGAGAGAAAGAAATAGGCGATGAAAAAAACATCCTAATCAATGAGAAAAAAGATACATACTTGACTCTGAGACGGTGTCTAAAGAAGTGATGTTTTTCGGTTTAAAAAGCGCTCAATGCGTGGGACAGAAAATATGAGAACTAGAATGTTCTTTAGAGCTTTTCCAAGAAGCTATGTTATGTTTACTGATTCGATTGTTCGTTGAAGAAAAAAAACTAAAGGATTAGCTAATGATTTTTTTAAATACATATTTTTTTTTTTTGAGAAACAATTCTTTATTGAGCAATATTACAATCTGTCCAACTCAGGACATTTTTAATAGTGATAACGTACAACATTCATACTACATTCACACGATATATACAAAACAATAAATTTATATAATAATAATAATACAATATACATATATACAAAATAAAATCAATAAAAATATATACAAAAGTCACTCATACCTATATACAATTCACAAGCATACAGCACGTGAATGGAGAATCTAGCCAATGCTAGAACTCCAATATAAATGTTACAAGAGGTCACGAGGCCACTGCCGTTTCAACCTTCTAGGAGGATGGTAAGGATGTGTGGAGCTGGATAAGGATTGAGCTAGGGGATTAGGGTGATGGATAAGATTCTGATGAAATTTAGAGAATTTTAATGGTATAAGGTCTAAAATAAATGGAATATTTAGGTCGTGGTGTAAGGTATGGTTGGATACATAATAAGGGGCATTAACTATTGTTCGGAGGCCTTTAGATTGGAAGGATTAAATGCATTTGATGTTAGAAAAATTTGGCTGTCCCCCACAGTTCAAGTCCGTAGGTCCAGATAGGTTTCAGTACTGTCTTGTATATTAACAGTTTGTTCTCGATAGATAGTTTTGAATTTCTGTTCAGTAGTCTGTATAATTGTCCAAATCGTCGATTAAGTTCTTGTCGTTTAAGTCTAGTATGCGGGTTCAAGTTAGTCTTTTGTCCAGAAGGAAGCCAAGATACCGGACTGTGTCGGAGAAAGGAAGCGGAACGGAGTTAAAGAGAACTGGAGGGCAGGATTGTCTTCGAAGGGTAAAGGTGACATGTTTGAATTTGGATTGATTGACTTTGATTCTCCAGTTGTTGCACCAGTCTTCAATTTGAGAAAGGTGCGTTTGGAGGCCTATAGATGCAATTTCGGGATCTAAGTGAGAGGATAGGATAGCTTTGTCATCAGCGTACGTTGCTAGGAAGGTATTAGGGCAAACAGGAATATCAGCCGTGTATATATTCTAGAGGATAGGACCAAGGACACTGCCCTGAGGAACATCGGAGTCGACTGGATAATAATTGGAATATTCTGCACCACAGCGAACTCGGAAGGAGCGGTTTGATAGATAGGATTGGAGGACTAGGTATAAGGATTGGGGTAAATGGTTTTTGAGCTTAAAGAGTAATCCAGGGTGCCACACCCGGTCAAGCTTGCGTTATGTCCAGAAATGCACCCGAGCAGTACTCCTTGTTTTCAAGGGCAGAGAAAATATGGTCAACGACTCGGAGCCCTTGCTGAACGGTTGAATGTTGGGAACGGAATCCAAACTGATGGGAAGGAATAGTGTGGGATTCTAATAAAGGTAATATTCGTTTGAGGAGGTTTTTTCAAAGATTTTTGAAAGGATTGGGAGTAGGCTGATAGGTCTATATGATGTCGTTGTGTTAGGAGGTTTACCTGGTTTTAGGAAGAGAATTATAGTCGAATGTTTCCATAAGAGAGGAAAATGAGTAGTGCGTAGAATGGAGTTGTAAATATATGTAAGAAATATAACGGCTCTAGATGGAAGCTGTCTGAGAATCTGAGGAGTGAGGAGATCGTATTCAGAGATTTACGGGGTGCAAGTTTTCGGAGAAGATATTTGACCTCAGAGGGATTAACTGCTTTAGGAGGTAATGAAAGCGGGATTGGAGACTGAAAGGAACTCTTCCACTACTGCAGTGTGGTCTGGATGGGATTCTGGATGAGGTGTGAAGACTTCGGAAACGTATTTGGCAAGTTCCTCGGCTTTGTCTTCATCAGACGCAGCCCAGGAACCATTACTACGTCGGAGGGGATGGGAAATATGGTGGGATTTTAGAATTTTCTTGGTGACATTCCACAAGGAATTGTCACAAGCCGAAAGAGAAGAAAGGAAGGAACTAAAGGATTGGGAACGGAAGGTCGCCAGCTCCCTCTTTAATTGTCTACATAAAAGTTATAGGAGCGGCGATCTGTGGGGTGGCGGGTGCGTTGCCATAAGGATCTCGATCGGCGTTTGGTGCGGATGAGGTCTATGAGGTGTTGTGGTAAATGATTTTGGTTATGACTTATCTGGGAGTGCTTGGGAGAGGAGGCAGTCCAAACAGCTTGTTGAATAGCGATGGTGAAGGAGTTTACGGCATCGTCAAGGTCATCTGGAGTTTTGAGTTTCACTCTGAAGTCAATATCACTGGTCAGGATTTGGCGAAAAAGGTCCCAGTTCACTGGTCCTCTGATAAATGACGGTGGGGTGGGTTTAGGAATAGGAGTTAGCGATACTTTAAGGAGCAATGGACTATGGTCAGAGGACAGTTCATCAAGGCGAGTCACCGACATGTTTAGGGAGCCTAATCCGCTGTGGATGAAGAAGTCAAGGATGTCAGGATTACGGTTAGGATCAGTTGGCCAGTAGGTAGGGGAGTCAGGAGGCAGGAGGTTGAAACGTCTAGAGTTGAGTGCAGACTGTAAATTCCGCCCACGACAATTCGTGGATCTGGAACCCCATTGTTGGTTCTTAGCATTCAAGTCTGCACCCAGAATAAAGTGGTTTCCTAAGGAATTGAGGAAGGATTCGAATAAATGTTGGAGATGGAATGTTTAGGAGGGCAGTACGCTGATGCGAGGGTGATCGGAAAAGAAAAAGTCTTGATTACTATGGCGGAACATTGTAGGAAATCATAGGAGGGAACTGGAAGTATGTGGTGGGAGAGAGACTGGTGCACAATGACAGCAGTACCGGCATGGGCTTTTCCGTCTGGGTGGTCCGTATTGAGGTATTTTAAAGAACGTTTTAGTGGTTAGTCTAGTTTCAGTAATAAGTGCTACATCAACGTTTTTGTCTTGCAATAAAGCTGTAAGTTCGTCAGTGTGATTTCTAACACCATTCGCATTCAAAAGGAGAATGGATAAGGAGTTAGGTGTATTCAATTTAAGGATTTTTTAAGGAAGGGATTAAATTTGATACGAGATTAGTAAGTAGTGATATTAGCGGCATAATAAGGGATTTGATTTCAGAGATGAAGGATGTCATCAAAGTTGTAAGGTCTGTGACATTTGATGGAGGAGGAATATGAGAAATTTGATTCGGATGAGGTTTTTGATGCTTGGTTAAATTTTGAGGAATATGTGGTTGTGGAAGGGGTTCAGGATTTGGAATTGTGCGTTGTTCCAGTAGGGCCTCTTTGTTCTGGTTCTCACCTCCAAGTAGATGGGCAAATGTTACATTGGAATCAATTGTTTTTGAAGGTTGTCTTCTGCTTCTGATCGGTTCAGCTGTTTCATCCAGATTCTGAGGTTTTTGATATCTGCTTTTGAGGTTCTTGTAGATTTGACATCCCTTGTAGTTAGCCGGGTGGTCCTCGAGGCACAGAGCACATACAGCGGGTGTTGATCTTGATCTTGTGCATTCTTCTGATTTATGTTGCTCACCGCATTTCACACAGCGTGGTGTGTGGTGGCAGTAAGTTCTCGTATGACCATATGCCTGACAATTATGGCACTGAACTATTTCTTTTTTTGTGTAAGGTTTCTCAACTCTTACACTAGTATAGTACAATCTATTAAGGTCGTAAACTTTTTCAACTCCTGCTGATGGCTCCAAGTCCACGAAGAATAGAGGCAGTGGAATTTTATCTTTTAGGACATTGGTGACTGGCCGCACTTTATAGCCGATCTCCGTCAGTTCTTCTTTGATAGCTGTAACTAGTGTCGAAGGGTGTAGGTTTCTAATTACAACCCTTAAAGCTCTCTCCTGGCGCAACTGATAGGTATGAAAATCAGCTTTGGTCTCACTCAGATATTTTACTATTTTTCTGTAGCTTTCGGCGGTAGTCGGGGATATTTTAGTATCACTGGTTCTGCTTATACAAGAATAACTATTAGGATCGGTTAATTTGTTTAATTGTGCACAAAGTAGTTGAAAATTTTTAATATTTTTAACAAAAATTGGTGGAGGTTGTGGTTCTCTGGGTATAGGAGAAGATTCCATGGTTTCTTTTTCATTTTGGAGGATCTGAAATGGGTTCGGTGTAAAAAATGGCGATTCATCAGTTGATCCTTGTGATGATGTGCTGGGCTGTGGTTCAGATCCTAAACAGGTAGCTGAAGCGGCGCTGGTGGAATCATTTTTTTATTATTATCACGGCGAGGTCTCTGTTTTGTAGGAGACGAGTTTGAACCTGCAGATCTAGAACTTTTACTTGTAGCTTTTGAGGACATAACTTGATGAAAATATCTCATTGATTAGAAAAAAAAATAAAATAAATAAATAAATAATGAAATGAGAATGAGAAGGAAAAATAATAAAAGAAAGATAAGTTAAAGAAAAGCAAGCCCGAGCTTGCCGAGCTAGCGGCAATCAGCTGATCAGTGACCCTCCTTTCACTTTTCGTGATTGTACAAAGTAAATTATAACTTTGCTTACCGATATTTCTCCAATATTCACTGCTGTGGTTTTCTTGAAGTCTAGTGATGTTTTCCAGACTGAACTCAAGCGAATTCCTACTGAAAAGAGCAAAAATCTGAGAGACGAAGTAACGTATGGCTGTTATCTTTGAGCGCATCAGAAATACATATTAATAATATAAAATAGAGGACTGAGATTAAAAAAATGTATAATTAGTGAAAAAAAAAGAAGAGAAAAATAGGAAGCGAAAAATATACAAGTATGACTATAAAGGGGAAGATGTAAGTAATAGAGACGAGGTAAAGATTAAAAGATATAAGGTAATAACGAATGACGATAATATGTATGTGTTATTGGAAAAATTGAAATATTCACAGTATACGTGAAACATTTGTGCTGATCTAAAAGTTGTTGCAATGTTAACTGGACTGCAAGAAGGATATACCAAATTTAGTTGTTTTTTATCCAAATGGGACAGTCGCGCTAGAGAAAAGCATTACATAGTAATAATTGGCCACAAAGAATGAGTTTGATCCCAGGAGTCAAGAATGTTAAAGAGGAACCCTTAGAAGTGATACAATTTTTCCACCACCTCTCCATACAAAGTTAGGCGTTATGAAAAATTTTGTTAAAGCCATCAACAAGGACGGGGATGTTTTCAATATCTCAAAACTAAATTTCCTCGAATCAACGACACGAAATTGAAAGAAGGAATCTTTTTGGGTCCCCAAAAATGACTCAAATTTTGAAAATACGTCTAACTAAGCCGAAAAGAGAGCTTTTGTAAAGGTATGTCATAATTTTCCAGGAAAAAAAAAACTTCTTTCTTTATAAAAAGCCATAAAATGCAATATGTTCCTAAAAAATCATTTCTTGGATTCTCATTTGGGCTTTTTCCCGCTAATCTTGGAGCAGTATCAGATCAATACGGCGAAAGGTTCCATCAAGATATATTGCACATAGAAAAACGCTTTAATGGAAAATGGTCATAAGCAATGTTTGCCGATTTCTGTTGGTCGCTTCGTCGCGAAACACCTATAGAAAATATGAAAAGGAAGAAAACTACAAAGTGAAATAATTATTAACAACCAGCAATGAAAGTATCTAATGATTTGTAGGTTTTGTAACACTTTTATGCAACATTTAAATCAGTTTGAACAATTATAATATATTTTTTTAGCAAAAAGATGAGTTTCATGTAAATCCACCATTGAAAAAAATTATATGTGATACAGAAGATTTAATACTACGTGTATATTTCTATTCAGAATTATCTAATTGATCATTCGTTATGCATGCAATAGAAAGAAGGACACATTTTTTTTGCGGACCAGGGTAATTGATAGATTTCGGTTTTTCCTGTAAATTTTCCTTATATGGATATATTATATTTTAGAAAATCAACGTCTCAATGCAAAAACCATACTGAATTCATGGGAGATATTTTGGAATTAGTTTTTGCCAGAATTTATTTATTTTTTTAACTATGATTTATTATTTTTTAAACGATGATAAATTATTTATACCTTTAAATATTAGAAAAAAAAATTGATTTGATATAACCATCCCTCTATTATTAATTAAAATGTGGCAGTATTATACAAGTGTAAAAGTTGTAAAAACCCTACACAACGATAGAAATTATTCGGTGTTGCAATTGTCAGGCGTATGGTCATACCAAAACGAACTGTCACAAGTCTGTGGAATGTACAAAACCAAAATCAATACCCGCTGTATGGGCTCATTGCCCCAAGAACCACCCAGCCAACAGCAAAGAATGCCAAATCTATAAGAAACTAAGGACCAGATTTTAAAAACAACTGATGAAACCAGAAGACGAGCAAGAACCAGAAGAGAACCATCAAAATCTTATTGATGCCAATGTATTCTTTGCCTATTTATTTACTTGGAGGAGAAAATCAAAGTATTGAATCCGAGGCCCTGCCGGAATTACAAAATATACCTCAATCAATTCCACATATACCTCTTCCTGAAAATGTAATCAATCCTAAAGATCCTCATCCACCATAAATCTCTCCGCTCCCCTTCAAATACCACAGACCTTAAGAGTTTGATGACATCCTTTATCTCCGAAAACAAATCCCTTGTTATGCCCCTCATATCACTCCTTACGAATCTTCTATCAAATCTCATTCCTGCCTTACAAAATCCATTAATGACCTCACCTAATTCCTTATCCATTCTCCTTTGCAACGCGAATAGTGTTAGAACTCACATTGACGAACTTACAGCCTTACTGCAAGATAAAAAAGTTGATGTTGCACTCATTACTGAATCGAGGCTAACCACTAAACAGTACTTAAAAATACCAGAATACACGACATACCAGACAGACCATCCATACGACAAAGCCCATGCCGGTACTGCTGTCCTTGTCCACCGATCCCTCTCTCTTCACTTATTATCCCACTATCACTACCCAATTCCCGCCCAAAATTACCTACAAGCCACTACCATTATAATCAAGACTTTTTTCTTCCTCAACTCCTCGGGGAATCACTTCATTCTAGGTGCGGGGTTGAACGGCACCAACAATGGGGTTCCAGAATCAGTTCTCTTGAACGGATATTGCAGTCTGCACTCAACTCCCGACGCTTTCGTCTCCTACCTCCCTATCCCCCTACCAACTGGTCAATAGATCCTAACCGTAATCCTGACATCCTCTACTTCTTCATCCATAGTGGATTACGCTCTCTGAACTTTTTCATGAATCGCCTTGATGAACTATCCTCTGACTATAGTCAATTGACCCTAAAATTATCAATATCAACATAACAACCTAAACCTGTCACACAGTCATTCATCAGAGGCCCGGTCAACTGGAACATCTTCTGCGAAATCCTCACCAATGATATTGACCTCAAATTCTCGAAATCCCAAATGACCTTGACGACGCCGTTTATCCCTTTACAAGCTGCCGGGACTGACTCCTCTCCCAAGCACTCCCAGATTATTTCCAACAATCTAAAAGCCATTTATCACAACACCTGACAGACCTCATCAACACCAAACGCCGAGGCAGAACATTATGGCAACGCAGCCACTACCCAGCAGATCGCCGCTCCTATAACTTTTATTGTAGAAAATTATAGCGGGAGTTGGGGATCTTTCGTTCCCAATCCTACAAGTCCTACCTCTTCTCTCTCTCGACTCATGACAATTCCCTGTGGAATGTGTATGTGTGTGTATATATATATATATATATATATATATATATATATATATATATATATATATATATATATATATAATATATACATATATATATACATATACATATACATACATACATACATATACCATAATTGCAATATGAGATCTTTGATATAAATAGATATATGCAAAATTTTCATATTGGTCTTCGATCTTAGTTCATTGAATAATATTAATTTGTGTAAAATAAAGAAACAAATTAAAGAGTGAAAAATGAAGTTTAGGAAGTAAAAAGATATACAAGGCCCCAGTGTGTTGGCCCCGGTATCTATCTTTTCCTACTATCTTATCTTGTAACATGCAATCCATATCAATCCAACAAGATGTTTTCATATTTATTAAAATTGCTATCACATTGGTATAATATTTTACAAGTTTAGTAACTGGCATATTATTGTTTCATTCCTTTATTCACATTTTCTTGTTTTCAATAAAACGGTACTCATAGTTTTAAGATTAAATATTTGCAATTAAAGGATTTAAATCAAATGTATTTTATTAATCTAAACGTCTTTTATTTTCAATTTTGTCCACCTATTGTTTCCTATTGTTTATATCAATTAATTGACATTAATGATGATAAACCTTAATTGTACCTAATTATCACTACATAGTTATAAAAATCTGGTGCAGGATGATATTATAAATAAGGACGCATTATGAAATTACAAGATCGAGAAATTAATTATCATATTAAAGCAAATCTACACCTCAGCTTTGCGATTTCCTAAATCACTTCAGACATAGATGATATTCGAAATGCAATTAAGAATGACTGCTCTTTTATTCTAGAACGATTATACGGACATCAAAATAATTTCACTCCTAAAAATAATTTAAGATAAAAAAATAATAATCATTTTAAACCAATCTATAATTTTAACTATAATCACAATTGTAATCATAATTATAACCAAAATACTTATTAAGAAAATCTACATCATAATTAATAATAATAATAAATTCTTTATTATTCTGGAAAAAGTCCCTTCAGAATAACATTAACATAATATATAAATTGGGCTCCAGAGTCTTAGCAGAGTATGTGGCTTTAGTGCCCTCTGACCTATTGGTCTGGTGAGGCGACTGACTAAGTTGACGCGCTGGGATCTCATGAAAATTATATTTCGAAGGTCTAACTCACTCAACTTATATATTTACCCGTTTCTTATCAATGCTAACAAGATGATATTGTAAATTTATTAAAAATCTACAAAATTTATGGTAGTTCAGAGAAAGAAAATTGAAAATCTCGGCATTTAAGCCCTGTCAGACTATTTCAATCAAAATTAAACCTGCACCGTATTAAATCCCATTAAATTTTACATTGATATCGTTAATCGAAATCGTTAGAGCCGTTTTTGAGAAAATCGTAAGAAGATGTAAAGTATAAAGTAGTTGGCTGATTTTTATGAAAAATTTTCTGTAACATCTCGGGCGTATAGTGAAAATATGAAATTTCAGTTTTGCACGACTTTTCATTTTTGCGCTGGATTTACCACAGAGATCTATTTGCGGACTTTTAAACCTGTATTTCCTTCCGAAAATATTCACGATCGTAATACTTTCCCTTACTAGGTATATATTTCATATATAGATATGTGAAAGTAAAAAAATTGAATATAGATGCTTTATTCAAGAGCTTCGTGTTTATTTCTGTGTGTTGTTTTTTTTTTTCCTTTTTATTAACTAAATGGAAATAATTTCTCAAGGAAACAACTTTTCCTCTTCCATATAGATTTAGGTTAATTTATTTTTTTGTACGCTTAAGCTATATGTATCCTCAATTGTATATTTTTGGGTTTTGCTGCACGATTTTGCTCATTTCGAGATTTTTACGACACGATTTTGTACGTTTAGAGGTTTTTCTGCAGGTTTTCCGTCTTTTTAGTGCACAAAAATTCGGTCTTTAATTATAACAATACACAATTATTATTTACAACAATCACATAAATTTACGTACACGTTACGCTGCAGTACCTTCTACAGCTTTACAAGTTCGAAAACGATTTTTGAAAAATCTTCATGCCTGAGACTACAAGTTACATCACGTTTGATGTTACACAAACAGTTTTATAATAATAATAATAATAGGCTTACCGAACCCGAATGTTCGATGCCGATAACACCAAACCTCGCCTGCACAGACTCAACCAATGTTCGCCGGTCAAGCCCAAGCCCTCGACATCAGCCTTAATAAAATCCTCCCATCGACGCTTCGGCCTACCTTTCGGACGCCTACCAGTCGGTTCAGCGAATACCAACTTTCTTGGAATTCGTTCCTCATAGAGCCCAACCACTTTACGCGCCCATTTGAGTCTCCGCGATGCTATCAACTCAATTATATTCACAGGGTAAAAATTCCACAATTTCGCGTTGTGCAACCTTCTAAACTCTCCAGTGGCCTCATCACTCTTAGGACCAACTATTTTACGCAGTACCTTATTTTCGAAAACCTTAAGCCGTTGTTCATCCTTCAAAGTAAGCGGCCACGGTTTTACATCCGTAAAGAACCGTCGGAAGAATAATAGTTTTATAAATTCTAACCTTTAAGTTTTTAGACAGAAATCGCGAGCTAAGTAATTTAGCAACTGGGTAATAACACGCATTTCCCTTAAACCGGGACTTTATTTCTTCCTGGATTTCATTTTTTCTTGTTATCATTGAACCTAAATACTTGAATTTCTCTACGTGTTCAAAAGTATGCCCTGAAATATTAATATCATCAAGATCGCCACCATTTCTGCTACTAATCATATATTTCGTCTTATCGGTATTTAATACGAGACCTATCTGTTTACCGGTTTTTATTAACACACTTGTATTTAGTGGTATGGTTTCCGTGTCTTCACCTAGCAGTACCAAATCTCGGCATACCCCAAAACCGGAATCTCGTAACCTATATTTAAGCCTTTCTCGGTACACATCACCTTTTCTTTGACATATTCTAAAGCTATATTAAACAAAACAGGTGAAAGGGAGTCACCCTGTTTCAAACCCGATCGCACCTCAAATTTCTCGTAGTAATTATGACCGATTCTAACTTTATGGAATGTTTCCGAAAAACACATCTCTACTAGGTTTACTAACTTTCTAGGCATTCCCTGTTCAATCATGATGTTATATAGCTTCTGACGGTCTATGGAACAATAAGCCTTTTTAAAATCGATATAGAGTTGATGGACTACACCGTTGTATTCCAGCTTCTTCTCTAATATTTGACGTAAGGAAAATATTTGATCAATAGTCGAGCTATTCCGCCTAAAACCACATTGGTAGTCTCCGATAATTTCCTCAGCGTATTCCGTGATTCGGCTAGTTAGTATTGACGAGAATATTTTATAGCATACTGGGAGAAGAGAGATCCCACGATAGTTGTTACAATTCGTCCTCGGTCCTTTTTTGTGAATCGGAATAAGTATTGATTCTATCCATTCTTCGGGTATTTTTTCATTTTCCCAGATCTTTTTAACTAAAACATGTAATTTGGTAACGCCCGCTTCTCCACACGCCTTGATTGATTCACTCGTGATATTCTTATTTCCTGCAGCCTTATACCGTTTTAATTTTCCTATCGCCATTTTAACTTCCTCTTTACTCGGTGCGTCTATCCATGGTTCAGCGCTCTGGTATTTAGAGGGAGGAGATTGATTATTATTTTCCGTATTTAGAATGCCGTCAAAGTGTTGTTTAAATTTATTTAATATCTCAGTCGGATCCGCAATTATGTTGTTATTCGCATCTTTTACCCCATTCAATTGAGGTTCAAATCTTTTACGCGATTTGTTTATACCTTTGTACATCTCTCTTACGTTATTTTCGCTTCTGTGTTTTTCTATTTCCATTATTTTGCCTTTAAGATACTCTCTTTTCTTATTTTTTAAGAATTTTGAAGTTTCATTTTTTACTAACCGAAAGTAAGCCACATTATTATCGCTTGGATTATTTAAGGAATTCAGTTTAGCGGTTTTTCTTTTTTTACACATACTCTTTAATATTATCCCTGATCCCTTTCCATAATTTGTTTACATCTTCGTGTTCCTCGTCTGAAGATTCCAAAGCATCGAACCTATTTTTTACTTCTATCGCGAATTGTTTTCTAATTTCAGGGTTGTTCAATTTAACTAAATCAAACTTCTCGGGATGAATATAGTTCGGTGTTCTCTTTTTTGTATTTAGTTTTTGTCGAAGTTTCGCGATTACTAATTCATGTTAAGAACCGCATTCTGTACCACGTTACGATCTCACGTTACTTATGCTACTTTGCCATCTGTTTTGTACTAAAACATGATCTATTTGATTCCGAGTTTGTCCATCTGGCGATGTCCACGTATACAAATGAATATCCTTACGTTTAAACGTAGTACTTTTGATTATTAGGTTTTTCGAAATGGCAAAGTTTATTAGTCGGGTCCCATATCATTACTATATTCGTGCAAACTTTCTCAACCGATTGTAGGACTATATAATTCTTCCCTTCCAACCTTTGCGTTCGTGTCACCTAGTATTATTTTAATGTAATTTCGCGGTAACTTATCGTAACCGACTCTAGTTTATCATAAAATTCGCATTTTACTTCATCATCACTGTCTTCGGTGGGAGAATGAATGTTTATGAACGCGATTTTAGACCAACGACCTTGAAATACAGAAACTGATATTCTTTCACTAAAGAACTGTACATCCCGTAATGCGGAAAGAAATCTATTCCTAATCAGAAACCCGGTACCTAAACAATAATTAACGCTCCCCCCGTACCAAATAGTATATTTTCCTTCTGTTAGCGAACCCTCCCCTGGCCAGCGAACCTCTTGTAATGCAACGATATCTAAATGGTACCCCTGAACTTCATTCGCGACCGACTTTAACCCATCTGCCGTATTTAAACTTCTAACGTTCCACGTCCCTATTGTTAGATCACTACTTTTCATCTTGCACCTAGATTCCTCTGAAGCAGTCCCCACCCGGAGACCCGAACGGGGGACTAGTTTACTTCCGGACAATGGGCGTTTTACCTCAGAGAAATCCATGACTGTTTGTGGTATTTTGTGAACTAAAATATGTGAGTAGGGCGTTCGAGCCTACGTCACACCCTCCAGCAACCGTGGAGGGCCGCTCTCATTCTTGGTCAGCGAGTCCATCGGACTTAGCTAGGAGGAGCTTCCGAGGAAATTCCACCGACCATCCCCACATCCGCCACCCGTGGGAAGCTCCCCATACGCGGTAATGAGATCCGCGCGAGGACACAAACATTTTTAGATTAACAAAATATTTAACTATATGTCGGTAATATTTAATAGGTTTAAAAATAATTTAAGTTTAGTTTAGGTTGAAATAGTCTGACAGGTCTTTAATGCCGATATTTTAAATTTCCTATCTCTAAAGTACTTTTGTAGGTGGAATAGTCAGGAATCAGTCATTTTTAAAAAGTTTTTAATTTTGCCAACGTTTCGGCTCAAGCTTGTGAGCCATCATCAGGGCTACAAACATCAGAACAAAAGAGATACATATTAATATGATAATGAAAATTTTCTTCTGAATGTAGTGACAATGATAACATTTGAAATAAAACAGAAAATATACCAACATACTTACATATTATAGATACAAATAATGATAATATGATACATAATCTGATGATGATAAGCATAACAAATTTTACAGAACTTTAGACTTTAATATAAAAGTAAAAAAAACATATATATATAAACGTACCATTACTGAGCCATGTCCAAGCATAAACTGAGGAAAACCATAAACATAGGTAGTATGGGGAGGGGTTCGTGTAAAAACCCTGAAGGTTTTCCCCTCTAAGTGTAAATACTACAGCTTATCTTTGTTTTTAAAAAGTTTTACAAAATTATATAATGGAAAAAACAAAATAATATATCCGTATGTACAATAAGGTTGAACATTTTTAACAGAAAATTATAAACACTAGAATCTGAGGTATTTAAAAGATCATGAGGTATATAATAAAAAACAAAATAAAATAAATAAATAACAAAAACAAGAACCAGAGGTGTTGTAAACAAAAAGATAAATATACAGTAAATAAATAAAATATACATTACACAAGCAATTTGTACAATAAAGTGATAGAGTTATAATTTAAGGAGACGGAAGATGTTAGCATACGAGGGAGAAATTATCTCTTTGTCAGTTTTATGATTTACGGGAACTCGATCTTTTTCCATATGGATATATATAGCTTCGGAGAGGAGTCGCTTTTTGTAGTTAGGTACGGTGGCTAGGATTTCAGGATTATCAAAATCAAAATGATGGTCAAGGGATATAGCGTGCTCGGATAATTTTGAGGAAAATGGGTTACGGGTAGATATTGTGTATTTGTGCTGATAAATTCTTTTTTTGAGATAGTTTTTGGTCTCGCCTATGTAACATGAATTACAATTTGGGGAAGAGCAGGGAATACGATAAACTAAATTTGATTTTTGTAGGAAAGGGATGGGATCTTTTAGTTTTGAATATAGATTCTTTAATTTGTTACTATGTTTTAAAACTAAGCGGAGATGGGGAAAGCTAGAGGATAAGACTTTTTTAATTTTTTGAGATAGAGATGGGATGTATGGAATGGATCTGTACTGGGGAACTATGGCGGTTTGTGGAGAGTGTGCGGGGATGGAGTGAGGGTTTGAAGAAGTTTTAATGAGGTTCTTGATTAATTGGTCAGGAAAATTATTAGATTTTAGGATTTTTGTTAGTCGGGTTAAATTATCTTGGTGAAATTTTGTATCGGAAAGTGTTAAGGAACGGTGTATGAGGTTTTTGGCTACACTGATTTTCTGGTGATGTGGGTGTAAGGAAAAATAATTAAGGAGACGGCCAGAATAAGTAGGTTTGGTGTACCAGTTAGTGGATAGTGAATTATCGGAATTTCTTATGATAAGGAGGTCGAGGAACGGAAGTGAGTTATTGTTTTCTGTTTCAATGGTAAATTGGAGTCGAGGATGGTATGAGTTGAAAGAAGTCAAGATATTAGGGATGGCTTTGGGGTTGAGGATCAGGAAAAGGTCATCAACATATTTTTTAATGAAAAAAATATCTGCGGAAAAGTTAGGTATAACGGTGTCAAGAAGGTGATTGAGGACGATGTTGGAGAGATCAGGAGCAAGACAGTTTCCCATGGCTAAACCCGAAATTTGTTTATAAAATTTCTCTTGGAAGCATAGGTAGCCAGAGTTACAGCACACTGTAACTTGTGCTGTAACTCTGGCTACCTATGCTTCCAAGAGAAATTTTATAAACAAATTTCGGGTTTAGCCATGGGAAACTGTCTTGCTCCTGATCTCTCCAACATCGTCCTCAATCACCTTCTTGACACCGTTATACCTAACTTTTCCGCAGATATTTTTTTCATTAAAAAATATGTTGATGACCTTTTCCTGATCCTCAACCCCAAAGCCATCCCTAATATCTTGACTTCTTTCAACTCATACCATCCTCGACTCCAATTTACCATTGAAACAGAAAACAATAACTCACTTCCGTTCCTCGACCTCCTTATCATAAGAAATTCCGATAATTCACTATCCACTAACTGGTACACCAAACCTACTTATTCTGGCCGTCTCCTTAATTATTTTTCCTTACACCCACATCACCAGAAAATCAGTGTAGCCAAAAACCTCATACACCGTTCCTTAACACTTTCCGATACAAAATTTCACCAAGATAATTTAACCCGACCAACAAAAATCCTAAAATCTAATAATTTTCCTGACCAATTAATCAAGAACCTCATTAAAACTTCTTCAAACCCTCACTCCATCCCCGCACACTCTCCACAAACCGCCATAGTTCCCCAGTACAGATCCATTCCATACATCCCATCTCTATCTCAAAAAATTAAAAAAGTCTTATCCTCTAGCTTTCCCCATCTCCGCTTAGTTTTAAAACATAGTAACAAATTAAAGAATCTATATTCAAAACTAAAAGATCCCATCCCTTTCCTACAAAAATCAAATTTAGTTTATCGTATTCCCTGCTCTTCCCCAAATTGTAATTCATGTTACATAGGCGAGACCAAAAACTATCTCAAAAAAAGAATTTATCAGCACAAATACACAATATCTACCCGTAACCCATTTTCCTCAAAATTATCCGAGCACGCTATATCCCTTGACCATCATTTTGATTTTGATAATCCTGAAATCCTAGCCACCGTACCTAACTACAAAAAGCGACTCCTCTCCGAAGCTATATATATCCATATGGAAAAAGATCGAGTTCCCGTAAATCATAAAACTGACAAAGAGATAATTTCTCCCTCGTATGCTAACATCTTCCGTCTCCTTAAATTATAACTCTATCACTTTATTGTACAAATTGCTTGTGTAATGTATATTTTATTTATTTACTGTATATTTATCTTTTTGTTTACAACACCTCTGGTTCTTGTTTTTGTTATTTATTTATTTTATTTTGTTTTTTATTATATACCTCATGATCTTTTAAATACCTCAGATTCTAGTGTTTATAATTTTCTGTTAAAAATGTTCAACCTTATTGTACATACGGATATATTATTTTGTTTTTTCCATTATATAATTTTGTAAAACTTTTTAAAAACAAAGATAAGCTGTAGTATTTACACTTAGAGGGGAAAACCTTCAGGGTTTTTACACGAACCCCTCCCCATACTACCTATGTTTATGGTTTTCCTCAGTTTATGCTTGGACATGGCTCAGTAATGGTACGTTTATATATATATGTTTTTTTTACTTTTATATTAAAGTCTAAAGTTCTGTAAAATTTGTTATGCTTATCATCATCAGATTATGTATCATATTATCATTATTTGTATCTATAATATGTAAGTATGTTGGTATATTTTCTGTTTTATTTCAAATGTTATCATTGTCACTACATTCAGAAGAAAATTTTCATTATCATATTAATATGTATCTCTTTTGTTCTGATGTTTGTAGCCCTGATGATGGCTCACAAGCTTGAGCCGAAACGTTGGCAAAATTAAAAAACTTTTTAAAAATGACTGATTCCTGACTATTCCACCTATAATAGTTTCTACAGTCGACTATACACCCTCAATATAAAGTACTTTTGATTTCGTTGATTTGTAATTTGTAACTATACCATTTTGTTAGCACTGATAAAAAAAGGATAAGTATACAGGTCGAAGTGTAGGAGAAATACTAAAAGAATATTTGTTTGGGTGAAATTTTTTTCTCGAACAGTAGAATAGTAATTTAGATGTAGCTTAGACCGTTGGAATGCTAAATATTTTAGAAAAAATATTATATTTTATACAAAGTCATATAAGGTAATAGATAGCAATGAAAAACGGATATAACTAACTGATTATTGTAGATTAGTAGTAATTTATATTGTTATATTATTCAATATAAAATAAAGGTTTCCTTGGAAACTCAATGTTATTCTTGTAATTGTTTTTTAAGGTAAGTCATTGCGCATAATTTTTTTTTTTTTTAATTTGGTAAGCCTGAACGTATATAATATATATAATTGTAATATTAAACCTTTTTTTACTTTCACTTACCTATATATGAAATATAGTAAGGGAAAGTATTGCGATCGTGAAAATTTTCGAATTTCAGTTTTCCAAGGAAATGTGTGTGTGTGTGTAGTAACGCCCGGACGAAAACGAAAAGTCCTATAAACTGAAATTTCATATTTAAGACAACTATACACCCGAGATATTACTTTTTCATCAAAATCAGCTAACCGGAAAAAACAACTTTTTACTATGCATTCAGCTCCTTTTTACGATTTTCTCAAACGGCTCTTATTTTGATTTTGTTTAAAGTGTATTTGTCGATGTAAAATTTGATGAGATTTAATATGACCTAGGTTTAATTTTGATTGAAATAGTGTGACAGGGCTTAAATACCTATAGTTTAAATTTTTTCCTCAAAAGTATTTTCAATTTTGTAGATTCAAAAAATGAACCATTTCACGTTTTAAGCACTGAAAAAAAACGGCTAACTACAAGTTGAGCGAATTTGATAATCAAATAAAAGAAAAAAGTGCAAAAGTATTTTTTAATGTAATTTTTGTTTTTCGTTTTTTTTAAAGATAAGAACCATAATATATATATATATATTGATAATATACCGTTAGGATTATAAAAAGTTTAGAAAATACAATATCTTCTACACAAAGTTGTAAAATGTTATTCAGAGCGATAAAAAGCGGATAAAAATAGCTGATGGTATTAGATAATAATATAATGGATTATTTAATAAAATACAAGAAAAATGGCACCCAGGAAGAAATAAAGTCCCGATTAAAGGTGGGAATTGCGTGTTATTATTCAGTTGCTAAGTTACTTAGTTCGCGGCTTCTATCTAAAAACTTAAAGATTAGAATTTATAAAACTATTATTATTCCGACGGTTCTTTACGGATGTGAAACGTGGCCACTTACTTTGAAGGATGAACAAAGGCTAAAGTTTTCGAAAATAAGGTATTGCATAAAATATTTTGTCCGAAGAGAGATGATGCCACTGGGGAGCTTAGAAGGTTGCACAACGCGGAATAGCGGAACTTGTACCCTGTGAATATAATTGAGTTGATAGCATCGCGGAGACTTAAATGGGCGAGTAAAGTTGTTGGGCTCAATGAGGAGCGGATTCCGAGAAAGTTGGTATTTGCTGATCCGACTGGTAGACATCCGAAAGGAAGGCCGAAGCTTCGATGGGAGGATTGCGTTAGGGCTGATCTCGGGGGCTTGGACTTGAACGGTGAACATTGGACGAGTCTGTGTAGACAGAATTTGGTGGTATCGGCATCGAACCTTCGGGTTAGGTAAGCCTATTATTATTATTTAATAAAACACATGTTTCTATCAAAAAACCAATTTAATTAATTCTTTAAACTTATTTCATCTCTTACGATCTTTTAATATTCTTAAATTGATTTTAACAACGGAGGTAAGTGAAAGTCGTGAGTTTCCCGCTGCAGAGTTTTACTTTCACTTGGCTTTATATGAAATATATAGTAAGGGAAAGCATAGCGATCGTAAAAATTTTCGAATTCCAGTTTTCAACGGAAATTCACGTTTTAGGGTCTCCTGAGTCCAAATGACCAAGTTTCGCAAAATGGTCTGGGCGTGTGTGTGTGGTAACTCCCGCGTGTAAACCAAAAGTCGCGTACACCTGAAATTGAATATTTAAGACAACTATACGTAGATGTTACAGTAACCTTTCCATCAAAATTGGCTTACCTGAGGAGCCACTTTATACGATGCATTTAGCACCTTTTTACTATTTTCTCAACAACGGATGTAATGATTTTGATTAATCACGCTATTTTGATGGAATTTTAATTGACTTTAATAGCATGTAGGTTTCATTCTGATTGAAATAGTCTGAACAGGGATAATTACCGATTTTTAAAAATCTCTTCCTCTAAAGTACCTTTAATTTTGTAGATTCTATAAAAATAACCATATTATCTGATTAAAGTTGGGAAAAAAAAACAACAAGAGGTAAATACATATGAGATGTTGATTTCCAAAAGGTACTATATCCATTCTTGAAGTTTTACAGGAAGCGCCAAAATATCTTGTTATCATATTATTAAACCTGCTAATTTGATTGATGAGGAGTTGGAAAAGGCACTGTTCGAGCTCATACTGGATATCTGGATGGAAGAAAGGATGTCGCAGGAATGGGACCATGGTGTAATATGTCTCCTGCACAAGAAGGGGGACCGAAATCAATGCGCTAACTATCGGGGAATTGTGATACTCTCTTGTGCTTATAGAGTGCTATCTAATGTCCTGTTTGAGAAACTAGTCACATTCGCAGAGAGAAACTTGGAAATTACCAATCAGGTTTTAGAAGAGGCCGCTCAACCACCGACCAGATCTTTACATTACGGATGATCCTGGAAAGGGTATGGAATACAAGCTGACCACTCACCATCTCTTCGTCGACTTCAAGTCGGCATATGATAGCATCGGTCGAGAAGAACTATACAAGGCCCTAGAAGAGCTTAAAGTCCCTGGAAAACTTATAAGACTTGTAAAGATGACTATGAAAAACTCAAAATGCGTTGTCCGTGTGGGGTCAAATCTTTCTGAGGCATTTAGAACCAATAGCGGAGTAAGACAAGGAGACGCCCTTGCTTGCCTTCTATTTAATTTGGCATTAGAGGTAGGTGTGCGAAAATCAAAAATTCAGACAACAGGTACCATCTTTAACAGGACTGTACAGCTGTTAGGTTATGCCGATGACATTGACATCGTGGCGACTTCAGAAAAGGCCTTGAAGGAGGCATTCATTGCTTTTGAAACAGCTGCCGCAGAATTTGGTCTCACAGTTAATGAGCATAAAACTAAATATATGCGAGTAAGGGGTGGTGGTGGAGACCATATTGCATTCCTGAACATTGGCCCCTATAAGTTCCACAGAGTGGAGACTTTTGTATACCTAGGATCCGAAATTAATTCCAGGAACGATGTATCTCAGGATATCAGCAGACGAATAAATAGTGCAAACAGATGCTTCCACGGCATATCCAAGCTTTTTAGGAGCAAAAACCTTTCCTCCAGTACAAAAATTAATCTTTACAAGACCCTGGTACGTCCAGTGCTCACCTATGGATCAAAGGCATGGGCAACTACTAAGGCGGACGAGAACAGGCTATTAATATTCGAAAGACAGGTGCTCAGAAGAATATTCGGAGCAGTAAGAGAAGGAGAAGTCTGGAGGAAAAGAAAAAACAGGGAGCTCTACAACATCTTTAAGGATGCTGATGTCGTTAAGATTATAAAGCTAGGACGACTTCGATGGGCCGGCCATGTGGCTCGAATGAGTGATTCTGAGATTCCAAAGAAGATACTGACAGAAGAGGTGCACCGAGCAAGGAGAGTAGTGCGACCCAAAACAAGATGGCTGGATGGTGTAGGGATGGATGCAAGGAGCCTGCTCAACATCAGGAACTGGACTGCTGCAGCACAAGACAGAGCCCTCTGTCGGAGGCTGATGGGGTAGGCCTAGACTCGATAACGGATTGTTGCGCCGAATATGTATGTATGTATGTATGTAGAGCCCCAAAGCTCGATTCCATATGTCCAGATGGGTCTGATGACAGTGATATAAATGAGCTTTTTGTAGTGAATTGGAAGTTTTGAACGTTTGTCTAGTAAGTGTTGTGGTAATCGGTATCTACGGGCAGTTTCCTGTCGTTTTAGTCTCGTGTGAGGGTTCCATGTAAGACGTTTGTCAAGTTGGAGTCCTAGGTATCGGATTTGTTCAACAGGTATGGGTGGCGTATTATTAAAGGATACGGTAGGGCAGGAGGTCATCGGTTTTCGACGAAGGGTAAAGGTAATTTGGTGGGATTTTTCAGGATTTATTTTGATCCTCCAGTTCTGACACCATTCCTCAATGGCTGTGATGTAGGACTGAAGGATTTGGGATGCAGCGGTTGGATCGTTATGGATGGATAACACACAAGTGTCATCCGCGTAAGTTGTGAGAACAGTGCTAGGATGGAGTGGGATATCAGCTGTATATACCGTATAAAGGATGGGACCTAAGATACTACCCTGAGGTACACCTGCAGACTGAGAAAATATGGAAGAGTAGGAAAGGTTATGATTTACTTGAAAGGTTCTATTGGTGAGGTAGGAACGGATTATGAGGAAGTATGTTGCGGGAAGGAATTGACGTAGTTTATAAAGGAGTCCTGAATGCCAGACTCGGTCGAACGCTTGTTCCACGTCGAGAAAAGCACCCGTGCAAAACATTCCTCGCTCCCATGTGGAGGATATAACATCCACCACACGGTGGCATTGCTGAATTGTAGAGTGGGATGTCCGAAATCCAAACTGGTCGTCAGGTATTACGTGATTCATTTCTAGGATCGGATTAAGGCGCTTTAAAATGAGTTTTTCTAGAATCTTGCCCATGATAGGTAAAAGGGAGATCGGACGGTATGAGGATGGATGTTCATGAGGCTTTTGAGGTTTTGGGATCATTTTGATTATTGACATTTTCCAAGATTCAGGAAAATAGGTGGTTCGGAGGGTGGCATTAAATATATAAGTGAGGTAGAGGATCGCCTTTCGAGGTAGCTGTTTAAGGATAAAGGATGTGATGAGATCATGACCAGGTGCTTTTTTAATACGTAACTGATGGATAACGTTAATTATTTCAGAAGGATGAAAGGCTTTAGGAGAAGGGGACATTTGGAGTGGAATAGTTAGTTCTGCTTCAATATGGTCAATATGGGTCGGATTAAGAATTTCAGGATGTGGATTAAAAATTTTGGAAAGGTGTTCACCAAATATCAGAGTTTTTTCTTCATCTGATCGAGACCAGGTAGAAGATTCGGTAAGGAGTGGGTGATTAAACGTTTTGATTTGAGTAGATTTTTGGTAGTTGTCCATAAAGATTTGTCAGTTGGTCTTAGATTTTCTGTAAAGTCCTGAAAAGTTTGCATTTTGAATTTTCTAATTTCAGTTTTGAGTTTGTTAGTTAGGTGAGTATAGTATGTTTTGTCGGACGGGTATCTGGACCTGTGCCACTTTCTCCGTTAATAATTTTCGAATGTGAGGCGGTAAGTTAGTGTCGCGGGAATAATTATTTTTGGGATGTGATGAGTTGTTACTAATTGCAATACCTATTGTTCTTGTCAGTTTTTCTATAGCAGAGTTAATTCGTTGTTCTGTCTTTAGCGGAATCTTTAAGTCAAGTTCGTTTTCTAGATCAGAGCGAAAGTTGTCCCAGTCAACATGTCCTGTGATCAATGAAGGAGGGAAGGATATAGGAATAGGGTTTGAATGCAGGAGCAGCAGAACTGGGCTATGGTCTGAGGAGAGGTCTTCTAAGGATGTTACTGTACATTGAAAGGTGGGAATTTGGGATGTGACGAATATATCAAGAATATCAGGGCGCTTTTTAAGGGAAGTAGGATTTTTAGGCGATAAGACGGAATAGCTGTTGGAAGTGGTGACTTGGGAGAGAATCCGGCCACGAGCGTTGGATGTTCGGCATCCCCACCGTTGATCTTTGGCGTTGTGATCTCCCCCAGCAATGAAGCGTGGACCAAAGGACTGAAATAAGGAATCGAGTTGGTTAGAGGTGAGGGAAATCCCAGGAGGGCAATATACAGCTGAGATGGTTATGTTAAATGGACGGCAGGATAAGGCAAGAGAAGTCGATTGGATGGTGTCAGATGGAGTAGAAGGAATTAGGGAGTGAGTTAAGGAATTGTGAATAAGGATACAAGAGCCAGCGTGGGATGTTTTGTCAGGGTGATCCGATCTGTATGTGATGTAGTCACGTACGTAAAAGTGTGAATGAAGTGTGAAATGTGTTTTAGTCACAAGGACAACTTCTATGTAATTGTCGTGAAGAAAGATGTCAAGTTCGTCTCTGTGATTAATCAGACCATTGGAATTCCATAAGAGAATAGCTAGGGTCTTCTTATTCATCTCGGGAAATTAATCGGGAACTGTGATAGGAGACTTGTAAGGAGATTTATGAGTGGTTTGATTGTGTTTTGGAGGTCTAGAAGGAAGGATGAAAGAATAGATGTTATGTCAGTTGGAGGTTGGTTGGAATTGGGGTAGGAAGGGGTGTTTAGGATTAAAGGATTAATCTGTCTTGGTGTGGGTAAGATTATTCTTTGAGGTTCAGCAGGTAATGGAGCTTCAAATGAGAGATTGTCCTGAACTGCAGTGATTAATGAAGGTGGATGTTTGGGAATTGGTCTGTGGAGAGATTAGTGGCGGTAACTTGACTCTCAGAGAAGCAGGTTTTGGATCATTTATGGATATTTTTGACTGAGGATGGAAGTTAAGAGGTTTAGGATGAGTTCTCTGAGGCAGTGAATGTAAGGTCTGACGGTGGTGAGAGGAGATCGGGGGTTGAGGATGGGATGTCTGCGGCTGTGAAGTGGAGTCTTGAGGCAATTGAGGTCGGGGCAAAGGTTTTGTGGCTATTACAGGATAGGTGGAGGTATTGAAGCTTGGTGGTGGTTGATACACGCTGCCTCCTGGAGCTCGATTGATGACCGGTGTAGTCCTGGTTGAAGGGCCGGGTGCTTCATTAGTAGTGCTGGAGGTCTTCTGTAGGGTTCTAGAGGTTATGTTTAGGATCTTTTGTCTCAGCATGTTTTTGTACACTATGCAGCCTTTATAGCTAGCAGGATGACCTTCACTGCACAGCGCACATTTTACTGGGGTGTCCCGAGGTTTCAAACAACTGCTAGAAGCGTGTAGGCCAGCACATTTGACACATCTGGCTGGATGATGACAGTAGCCTTTTGTGTGCCCAAGATTTTGGCAGTTTGTACACTGTACTATGTCATCTCTCTGCCTTGGCTCTTCAAATTTTATGCAGGAGTAAACAAGCCTGTTAATATTTCTGGATTATTAGTAGCAGGCTCCAGATCTACGAAGAATAATGGTAAAGGGAACTTTTCTGAGGGATGAATGACACAAGAAACGTGTCGCACGCTGAATCCTAACTCTTCTATATCCTTCTTAATGGCCTCTGTGGGGGTGGCGTTGTGGAGACACCTCAAAACAACGCGGTATGGTTTATCTTCTTTCAGCTGATAACAGTGAAATTCATAGTGTTTCTCTGTTAAATAATTGACGAGTTTTTCATAGTTTTCTTTTGTAGTCGTGTTGATCTTAACGTCTTTTAATCTCGCGAAGCATTGGAAATTAGTTTGTCCTATGAGTGGCAGATATTTCTTGACCAAACTTAAAGAAATTTTGAATATTATTGAAATATATGGGTGGTGGCTCAGGTTCGTTGAATTCACGGGGTGTAGAGGATGTTGATGACATATTATCGATGGCTGCAACGTTGTTGCTGGAAAGTGCGGATGTTGAGGCAGTTTTGGTTGGTTGAGTGTTGACTGAAGGTGTACTTCGGTTTTCTGGAGGCCAATTTTGCTTAGCTTTGGCTTTTTTATTTTTTTTCTTATTCGGTGAGTTACTACCAGAATTTGGCTGAACGTTCCTATGACGTTTTTGCCGCGTCCTTCTAGTCAGGTACTGCGAATCAGTCTTACTAATCTCACTGAACGGAGCTTCATTGTCTGTGTCCATCACTGAATTCGGGTCAGACATGTTTATGTATTAGAAAAAAAAATGAAAAAAAAAATTCCCTTATTAAATTATTACCATATAAATATGTTTATATATATTAATATAATAAATATAAATAAAAAAAAAAACATCTATTAAAGAAAAAAAAAGAAAAAGAAAAAAATATATATTACCCTATAAATATTAGTAACAAAAATTAAATAACTCCTTAAAAATTAAATTATATACATAACTATATACAATTGATATAAAAAACATTTTAAAGAATTAAAAAAAAAATATTCTAAGAAAACAAAAGATTTCTAGGTTAGGCCGGGATACGAACTCAGGACGGTGGCAGGTAGATTCCTAGTGCCGCGACCGTGAACCTGGAGTGCTGGCTGATAAGAGTCTGTGGGGATTAAATGCCACGTCAGTTAGCCCAAGGGACACTGCTCAGTGAGCTGGCTATTAAAATAAGAGCACTAACCTCATTAGGTGTTTATAGGTGTAAAGTGTAATTGTTCAACAGAGGAAACTTTTTGTAAAGGCTGTCTGCTGGTCAATTCCATACACGTAAGTTATACAGTGAGAAAGGCAGAGCGACACACATAGTAAACTTGACAATCGGCCATGACACTTACGAATCATATATATATATAAAAATATCAATTTCGTAAAAAATGTCCTTTAGTACCTTTTGGAAATCAACGCTTCTTATGTTGAACGAATTCGATATCCAACTAAAGGAGAAAACTGCAAAAATATTTTTTTTATGCAATTTTTATTTTTTTTTACTTAAGAACAGTAATATAGATGTATAATATACCGTTGAAATGCTAGAGATTTCAGAAAAATATAATCGTAGAAATACTATTGTAAAAGTTAACAGAGAGTGATGGAATGCCAATAAAACAAACTGATTGTCGTATACAATAATATAATAAATTGCTTAATAAAACACATGTTTCTTTTAAAATTCAATAAAAATAATTCTTTAACAATATATTTTCGTTTTTAAATTTGTTTAAAAATTCATAAATTGATATAAATAACGGAGGTAAGTGAAAGTCGTGTGTTGCGGGCACCAGATTTTTTTCTTTTTATTATTTATCATGTCATTTATTTCAATGGGTGATTTTAATTAAATATTGATATAAGAATGTGAAATGTGGGACATTATGTAAATAATAAGTATAATCATTAGCCTAATTCATTTTTTAATATAGTTTATCAATGAGCTTCTTTTGGTAAGCTTTAATAAAAAATCTCTAGACTATTTTCTTGAAAACAGTTCCTACGATTTTAATTAAAATCAGTATATCAAAATGTAATACAAAAGTCCTCATAGACTTTGTCCTCATTCAAATATTCACATGTAATTTTTAAATACTATGTGTTAAAGTACTTTTAAAATTGTTGATTTGATATAATTACCCATCTTACATTTTTAAAAGTAACAAAAAATGGATGCGTTTAAAATAATAAAAGGATTTAGTAATCGACTAATGCAGGAAAAAGGAGAGGTATTTTTGTTCCAGGTTAATATTTTATCTCTGTATATATATTTTACCTCCCAAACGCTAATTATGAGAGTAATAAAAGGCTTTATATAGAAAAATATAAAACCTGATAATCTTAAGAAAACGGTTTTCTTCCAGTATAAAGAATCAAATTAACTTCTGAGAATAATCAATCCATATTTTCTTCTCGTCTTTTCTAACTCTCCATAGCTTCCATTTATCATTAAAATCAAAGAAAAATCTGGTGCTGGTAACACACGACTTTCAATTAGTTCCATTAGCGTATAAAGCATTGTATATAAAATAATATTCTTACCAAAATATATAGCTTTCTAATGGTATAATGTGCATCTATATTACTGTTCTTATGAACAGGAAAAAAAAAAATACAAAAAATACATATTTTTGCTTACTTCTGCATTAGTTGGTTATGAAATTCGTTTAACTTATATATTTATCAAATACATATTTTTATCAATGCTATTATGATTAATTTTTTTCGAATGTACAATCTTAAAGATAGTTTAGAAAAACAACATTTAAATCATTTCAGGTATATACGTTAATAAAACATGGAATTTCAGTTTTATAAAACTTTTTGCGCTAAAATAAAAAACTATAATTCCACAACCAATGATGGGTCTTGGACTCAGTACGTATTCGGACGCGTACAAGATCACACTCAGCAGACAGTTTTCTCCCATAATTTCAGGGTACCCACTTGATAGAAGCTGCCTGTGCCCAAGGAGAGTCTCCCTCCACGAGGTTCGCACCACTGCTTCAGGCAGAATGAATAATTGAGACGTTGATTCCTAAAAAGTACTAAAGAACATTTTTTACGAAATTAATATTTTGACATATTTGTATGTCATTTAGTTTAGGTAGGTGAGGTGTTTAAGGGCGATAAATTATGTCATTTAGTTTAGGTAGGTAAGGTGTTTAAGGGCGATAAATTATGTCATTTAGTTTAGGTAGGTAAGGTGTTTAAGGGCGATAAATTTAGTTTAGGTAGGCAAGGTGTTTAAGGGCGATAAATTTAGTTTAGGTAGGTAAGGTGTTTAAGGGCGATAAATTTAGTTTAGGTAGGTAAGGTGTTTAAGGGCGATAAATTTAGTTTAGGTAGGTAAGGTGTTTAAGGGCGATAAATTTAGTTTAGGTAGGTAAGGTGTTTAAGGGCATAAATTTAGTTTAGGTAGGTAAGGTGTTTAAGGGCGATAAATTTAGTTTAGGTAGGTAAGGTGTTTAAGGGCGATAAATTTAGTTTAGGTAGGTAAGGTGTTTAAGGGCGATAAATTTGGTTAAGGTAGGTAAGGTGTTTAAGGGCGATAAATTTAGTTTAGGTAGGTAAGGTGTTTAAGGGCGATAAATTTGGTTAAGATAGGTAAGGTGTTTAAGGGCGATAAATTTAGTTTAGGTAGGTAAGGTGTTTAAGGGCGATAAATTTAGTTTAGGTAGGTAAGGTGTTTAAGGGCGATAAATTTAGTTTAGGTAGGTAAGGTGTTTAAGGGCGATAAATTTAGTTTAGGTAGGTAAGGTGTTTAAGGGCGATAAATTTAGTTTATTTAGGTAAGGTGTTTAAGGGCGATAAATTTAGTTTAGGTAGGTAAGGTGTTTAAGGGCGATAAATTTAGTTTAGGTAGATAAGGTGTTTAAGGGCGATAAATTTAGTTTAGGTAGGTAAGGTGTTTAAGGGCGATAAATTTAGTTTAAGTAGGTAAGGTGTTTAAGGGCGATAAATTTAGTTTAGGTAGGTAAGGTGTTTAAGGGCGATAAATTTAGTTTAGGTAGGTAAGGTGCTTAAGGGCGGTAAATTTAGTTTAGGTAGGTAAGGTGTTTAAAGGCGATAAATTTAGTTTAGGTAGGTAAGGTGTTTAAGGGCGATAAATTTAGTTTAGGTAGGTAAAATGTTTAAGGGCGATAAATTTAGTTTAGGTAGGTAAGGTGTTTAAGGGCGATAAATTTAGTTTAAGTAGGTAAGGTGTTTAAGGGCGATAAATTTAGTTTAGGTAGGTAAGGTGTTTAAGGGCGATAAATTTAGTTTAGGTAGGTAAGGTGCTTAAGGGCGATAAATTTAGTTTAGGTAGGTAAGGTGTTTAAAGGCGATAAATTTAGTTTAGGTAGGTAAGGTGTTTAAGGGCGATAAATTTAGTTTAGGTAGGTAAGGTGTTTAAGGGCGATAAATTTAGTTTAGGTAGGTAAAATGTTTAAGGGCGATAAATTTAGTTTAGGTAGATAAGGTGTTTAAGGGCGATAAATTTAGTTTAAGTAGGTAAGGTGTTTAAGGGCGATAAATTTAGTTTAGGTAGGTAAGGTGTTTAAGGGCGATAAATTTAGTTTAGGTGGGTAAGGTGCTTAAGGGCGATAAATTTAGTTTAGGTAGGTAAGGTGTTTAAAGGCGATAAATTTAGTTTAGGTAGGTAAGGTGTTAAGGGCGATAAATTTAGTTTAGGTAGGTATAATGTTTAAGGGCGATAAATTTAGTTTAGGTAGGTAAGGTGTTTAAGGGCGATAAATCTCTAGATTATTACGCCCGTCATTTAGTTTAGTTCAAATTATTCTAAAATATTTCATCCCATAACTTTAATGTAGTCTTACTAAATTATTTAAAAAATCATATAATTTAATAAGAAAAGAATCAAATAATATATATAATTATATATATATATATATATATATATATATATATATATATATATATATATATATATATATATTATATATAATGTAGTAATAAGATATTTATGCGCTTACTGTAAAATGTCCTAGAAGATATATATTACCTTTTGGAAATCAAGGTCAAAATTGAGACGTTGATTTACAAAAGGTACTAAAGGACATTTTTTTTCGAAATTGATTTATAATGACATATTTGTATTCTAATGGTTTAGTTTTATCTAAACCGTCATCAGATTTTATCTAAAAAAATCCACACAAATCCTTTTAAAACGTATTTGGAAATTGCATTTCATTCCAAAACGTACTATATCCTCTGTAAACATTTTAAACAGGATTATCAAACAGGATATTAAACATTTCCTTTCCTATCATTTTATTCCAAAAGGTACTATATTTCATAAAATACGGCAGAAACACCTAACCCCGTAATATATTACCATTAATTTATTGTTTCTTTATTTTGATCATTTTTACTGATTCATTTAGTACGTCTTGAATAACCGCTATTATTTTCATTCCTTAACGGTTTTGTTAAGGGAGCACGGCCCCTAACCGATTTGAAGATCTTGCATCGAGCATGCAGCAATACAATCTCAAGGTATTCCTACTGGGAACGGAATCCTCTGGGGGAGAGGGAATGAGAAAAAGTGAAAAATTTTGGAAGCACATGTGTCCATACCTCAGCCAACTCCATAATATTAGAGGAATTCCTTCAGGTAATGAAGGAATAAATAAATAGGCCCCGGTCGGCCGAGGAACAGAACAATGCTCGTAAGCTTATGGTCACTTTTACCAACGGTTATCTCGCCTTATATCCTTGTAAAAACTACTAAAACCATATTATATTTTTAAGAAGCCATGGGAAAAGTGGAATAATTTGGAGAAATAACTAAGTTGTTAAAATAGTAAAAAAATAATCAAGTAAATTAGTCCAGTAATAAATGAATGAGAGATTTTTGCGTTTTCTGTAAAATTGTCAAATGGGATGTAGGACCTTTTGGAAATCAACGTCAAAATTGTTTTGTTTCAGCTTGGTTTCGAATGTGGAGAAGAGTAGCCTCCCAATAATTTTAAAAATCCAATAATTGAAAACTCAATGCTAGTTAATTTTTTAATAATATTTTAGTCGAGTAGTAGTCAGTGTTACGCCAATTTTCAATTATGTAAATACTAAGCAAAAACAGGGAAGAAAATAGTAAATATATTTAAAGAATGAAATCTTGTATATGTATTTTCCAGAACGGGAAGACACAATGATTGCTGATTGAGAAATGCTGACGCACGAAATGTCTCAGTAAGCTTAAAGTGGCTATTTTATAAACCCCATAAAGTGATGTAAAATAAAATAGTACAGCATCAACATTCATATTGTATTTTTTTTTCTCGTACTAATGGAAATACCTCGTAATTTAATTTAAAACTATGACATAATTTAAGAAAACTTTGCCAATACTACTTTTAAAATACCTTCAGAACTTATAGTCATATTTTTCTCGTTACTGCTAACAACGAGAGACACTATATTATATCAATATATAAGTAATATTTTATTTTTTTTAATTTTAGTTATTTATTTATTGTAATTTACAACTGTATTATACAAACACAATATGTAAATATGCTGGGGAAGAAGAGAAGTCGTGAAAATGTTTTGAGAACGAACAACTCAGTGGTAGCATTTCACTAACTATTTTAAAACATTAGGTCCCGAGGCCACCTTCTTTTCAATCGCTTCGGAGGGTTATCAAGACTGTCTAAGGAAGATAGATTACGGACAAGTGGGTTTGTGTAGGCAGGGAGTTTGGAAAAAAATAGGTGTATCTATCACGGGCTAGGGCTGCAACAAATGGGATATTGAGGTCATTATAGAGGAGTTGATTTGTGACAAAATAAGAGGCATTCAGGAGTTTGCGAAGGATTTGGGATTGTAAGGATAGGATGCAGAATTAGAATTAGATGGTTTAGTAGAGCTCCAAAGCTCGATTCCATATGTCTAGATAGGTCTGAAAATTGTGATGTAAATGAGCTTTTTGTAAAAGAGAGGAAGTTTTGAACGTTTTTCCAGTAAGTGTTGTTAATATATACTAGGGGTGAAAAAAATGGGCCTTTTTTTGATTCTTCTAAAATTCATTGTAAAATTACATCTTTTACAATAAATTAATACAAAATACTAACAATTTCTAGTTCGTATACATAGTTAAATATGGGTCAATTCAATTATCTATACTTTGTCGCTCAACATTTTTGATTTTTATGTTGATTTTTTACGTGTTATTCTGTATCTTTTCCTGAATATATAAAATCGTAATATATATATATGGCTAATGCTATTAGAGTTGCAGCTGGTTTAAGTCAGCTTAAAACGGCTGCAACACTGTAAGTGTTATCTAGAAAAATATTTATATTTATTATTATATTTAAGAAAAGGTACAGAATGGTAAAGAAAATCATAAAAATTGAAAATGTTGAGCGTCAAAATTAATGACAATTGGACGATTTCAAATGGATTGACCTATATACATTCTATGTAGATATTTGTATATATGTAGATTGACCTATATACATTCTATGTAGATATTTGTATATATGTAGATTGACCTATATACATTCTATGTAGATATTTGTATATATGTAGATTGACCTATATACATTCTATGTAGATATTTGTATATATATAGATTGACCTATATACATTCTATGTAGATATTTGTATATATGTAGATTGACCTATATACATTCTATGTAGATATTTGTATATATGTAAGTTAACGAACGCCGCTATACAGGTGTAAAATAAAAGGGGATCGATAAATACACTGATCTAGACTCAGAACAGAACTGACTTTATTGTATCTTAATACAAACAAATAGTACATTGTTTACTAGGAATAGTATTAAGCCTAATACAGTCGTACTCGGGATCTTAACTCCCCCTTGCCAGTTTACGAACATACCTTCGTAAACTCTTAGGAAGGACCTTGAAACGATACATAAAGAGAAAAACAACAACAACAACAAAAACGTATACAACAAAAAAGGAAAAGTGCTATTGCAAAAACACAGTACAACTACAACAGAAAAAAAAAGAAAATTCACTTAAACACGTTTTGCACAGCACTGGTTTTTGAACAGAAACAACAAAAATGAAAGAAAAATCTTCCATGGCAAACTCCAGCGCGCTACCGCTGATTCACAGCTCCTATCGGGAGCTTCAGTTGCTCTAGGTGAACAGTCCGCCGCTTTTTGGGCTCCCTGAGGCTCTCGATGGTGACAACATTGTGCTCACGAATGCCAATCACCCTGTATGGCCCTTCGTACCTCTCCAGCTCTTTCCCACGGTTAGACCCTTTTCGTTTATATACCGTCATCCCAATCTTGACGGCGCCCGTTAGGTCCCTGACGTTACGATTTTCTCTGGCTACCCTTCTGTTCTTTTCCCTTTCGATTCTTCCCCGAACTTTTTCCCATCGTTTGGCCAAAGCCAGGCGATTATTCATCACGTCTTTCGAAAGCCCCTCATCCACTGCGGTACTCGCGCTATCCCTACGCCGTTCACGAAGTCCGAAAAGAATCTCGAACGGAGAGAACCCGGTTACGGTGTGAATAGAGTGGTTGTATGCCGCAACCGCTCTTGCCATCGCCGCGTCCGGCTCCAGGCCCCGTTCTACCTGGTAAACTCGTAGATGGTCGCTGAGCGTGCTGTGGAGACGTTCAATCCCTCCTCTGCTCTTCGGGTGTCCGGGGGTATTGAGGTGCCAATTGACCCCTATGGACTGCATTTCCGAACGGATCGAAGCGTTATCGAATTCTCTGCCACCATCCGAAGCTATGCGATCGGGTATACCATAAAATTGGAACCAAGTCCGTAACGCCCCTAATACCGCTCCTGAGGAGCGTTCCTGGACCAGATAAGCCATCGCTGCCTTACTAAATAGGTCCAACACTGTTACCCACTTATAACTTCTCCAAGTAAACGTGTCTATTAGGAGATCCGCAAGCGGCGATACTGGAGTGGATGTTTCTTCTTGTAAGGCCTTCGGAGGATGCCTGTCATACTTGGTTTTTAAACAGACAGCACAATTCCCAATAATGTCTGCGATGGTCTGGCGCATACCGCACCAGAAATACTTGCGTTTCAGGGCTTGCAACGTTTCATGTATTCCCGGTGGTTGGTCTTACCTTGGTGGTACGCTAACGTCACCTCTCGCTGGCTATCTTCGTCCTTCAGCGTCTCCACTTGCAGAGTACAGCGTAAAAATGTCCGATCATCGCCAATTCGTTCATTCCGCCACAGGCGCTTAATCTTGTCCCAGACAACTGCATTTCCCACATAAAGGTGGTGGATTTTTCTTGGTTTCGATGCGTTATTGAGCATCCGACAAATCAGGTCTTCCTTAATCCCGGGTGGCGACCAGATTGTAGTAATGGTACACCGACCGTGCCGCTCGCACTCAACCTTTGTCGGTCCTGAGGTCTTGGTTTTCCAAATAATTTGCCGCCGCTTATCGTTGACGATTGCTTCAAGTTCTACCATCTCATCAGGGCGATCATCCATGGAGCTATTCTCTTCTTGGGTTTCCTCATCAGTCGGTATCCCACATTCCACTTCTCTCTCTGATGTCCGTGCAGGTGAGAGTTCAGTAGTATGTCTTGATGTTTCCCTTGCTCTTCCTCAACCGCGTTAACCATTAATGCCCGGGAGAGCCAATCAGCCACAACATTCTCCTTCCCGGTTTGTAAAGAATTTCAATATTATACTGGCTCAAGAACTCCTTCCATCTGGTAATCCGAGCGGACGATTCTTTTATTTTTCCCACCCATTGGAGAGGTCGATGGTCCGTGAGGATCCGGAATCGTCTCCCATAGACATACGGCCTAAAATGATCGATGGCCCACACGATCCCAAGGAGCTCCCTCTCTAAAGCACTGTAACGTGATTCGGAATCGGTAAGGCGCCGACTAGCATATGCCACTGGTCTTTCACCTCCTGCCCCATCTTGCGACAATACTGCCCCCAACGCATATTCGCTTGCATCCGTCGTGATAGTGAATTGCCTCGAGAAATCAGGGAACGCCAGAACAGGTTCCTCTTGCAGACGCGACATGCACCGTTGAATATTGGATTCCATTTCAGGCGTCAATATCACTTTCTTCCCTTTCTTAAGTAAATCATTTAGGGGTACAAGATATTCCGCCATCTCCGGCACAAATCGCCTGTAGTAATTTAATGAGCCTAACAATCGCCGGATTCCTCTAACGTCTCTTGGAATAGCCATTCTCTGAAGCGCTTCCACCTTACTTTTGTCTGGTTTTACCCCTTTCTGGGAGATGGTGTGCCCCAAAAAATTAATTTCCTTCATACCCAATATCGATTTCTCCCTTGACAACTTTAACCCAAACTCGCGCACCCGTTCGAATACGCTTCGCAGATGTGCTTGGTGCAACTCTTCGGACTTGCTAAAGACCAGAAGATCGTCCATATACACCTGGCAAAACGATTCGCTGATACCCCGGAGGAACTCATCCATGAGCCTTTGGAACGTGATAGGTGCATTCTTTAACCCGAACGGCATCCTTGTAAATTCGTAATGACCTCTTTCAAAAGTGAAAGCCGTCTTGTGCTGATCCCTGGGATGCATCCTAATCTGGTGATATCCAGCTTTAAGGTCTAGTGTGCTGAACACTGTTGCTCCACTCAGCCTATCCAAGATGTCGTCGAACCTAGGGATGGGGTAACGCTCATCGACTGTATTTTCGTTGAGCTTTCTGTAGTCCATAACCAATCTATATTTTTCTTCACCAGGCGCACTTTTCTTTTTTACCGCCCACAGAGGACTATTATATGGAGATGTACTATTTACGATAATACCCTGTTTTTTAAGGTGTTCTATCTCCTCCCTAATGTGTCCCCGTAACGCGTGTGGGTATCTTCTCTCTTTCACATACGTCACAATGTCCCGTTTCAGAGGTATTTCATGGACAGTCACTCCCGTAACTCCCAATATATCGCCTTCCCTGAAGAATATATTATCATATTTATCCCTTAAACCCTTCCTCCAATCTACCGTACGATCAATCGCTCCTATTCTTTCGATGTCACCCTCTACGAACTTTTGGCAGTTATACTTCTTCTTCCCGATCCTAACTGACCACCGTCCTTTCTCGATAATAAAACGCGCTCCTACCTTCCCTAAAAGATCGCAACCTATAATACCTTTGTATTCTCGAGGCATCTTTTCCACGATGTGTATAGGTAAACGGCCCCTTTTCATGACCCACCTATCCAATTTTATTAAAGTTTCTCCCACTACTTCGCAAGGGCCACCCAGAGTGATTAGTTTGCAAGCACATACCTGTACCTGAAGTGTCGCCCTGCCGCCACACAGCTGCTCCGCCGCCTCTCGACTCAGGATCGTGCAGGAGCTCCCCGTGTCCACCAGGCACCTAACTCCAGCGACTCCGATGATGGGCAGAACGCCGCACTCATTCCTCACGCTGCAGTTGACTAAGGTGCGGTCGCCCCACTCCTGCCACTCTCCTCAGGCCGCAACGCGTTCTCTCCTTCCTGTCGCACCACGGCGTTGTCCGCACCTCCGGGTTTTCCCTCCTCCTTCGCCTCCGCTGGTCCCTGATCTCTCCTCCTCACACTCAGTCTCAGACGACCCCGACGTTCCTGCTGACTCAGATATCGCTCTGCTTCTTGGCCGCACTCTGTGCGCATTTACTTCCATCTGTTCACCTCTTGATGACTCCATACGTCTAAAAATGTAAGGGCATTGGCGGGCAATATGTCCCTCTACACCGCATTCGAAACACTTCGTACGAGGACATTGCGCCACTAGGTGTCCAGGTTTTCCACACCCGTGGCACCGCCGCTCTTCTCTTCTTTCGCTAAATTTCGGTTTTCGAGAACCAAATCTCCTCCTTTCATTCGTTGCTCTCTCCCTACCTTCGTTTGCACCATCTCTTTTTCTCCAAGCCGGACGAACAAGTCTAGTTTTCCGATACATTACTCCACTCCAGCCCTGATCTTCTACTTCCATTCGCGCCTCTTCTTCCCGGGCACTAGCGTCGATCATTTCTTGGGCCCACTCGACAAATGTGCGGTCTTTTGGCATTCCATCCTTTTTCCCAGTTTCTCGGGCTAACTGAACCATCAAGATGGTTGACAAAAATCCCATCCTTGCTTCCACACCGGGTGCATCTATCACTTCCCTCATCTTCTCGGTAATTTTATTGAAACGAGCTAGGAGCTCCCCAGCGTACTGCCCATTACTCTGACGTGGCCGCCTCGTCTCCCTGAACATCAGGAAGATATCTTCTTCTGTCGTCCATCTTCCACCGCCATAAGCTTTCTTCAATCGCTCCTTTATCACCGGCCACGGGGTGTCTTCATCAGCTTGAATGATGTTAAGGACGCTCCTTTTGACTCGGCACACCAAATCAGCTTTAATTGATTCAGCGTCCCCAGCTTCGAGTAAGCGCTCAGCCGTCTTTACCTCTATTCGAGCCATCAGGCGATCCCCTCCTTTCAGGAAATGATTCAGTTCACCAACTTCCCCGTTGAATCTCTCTAGCTCGGAGATGGCTTTTCTTAAATCCTGGGCGGTGGCCGCCCGAACCTTCATCCATGCCAAAGTGTTGGCGTGGGCCTCTGCCAGCGTATCTCGCGGCAACGGAGGAATTTCAGGTTCCGCCGGCAAAGTCAATACCGGTGGTCTTATGAATCCAGCTTCTGCCATCTTGAAGTTACGGAAGCTTCACGAAAATAATAGAAATATAATTTAAAATAATTGCGAAAAAAAATTTAAATTAATCGCAAAAATAATTTAAAATAATAGCGAAAATAATTTAAATAATATAATAAATATTTTTTTACAAATTACTTAAGAGGAGAAAAATTAAATAAAAATAGTAACGAATAAATAAAGCTAAAATAGAACGGCCACTAATCACGTGATCACGGGTTTCGGCACCAGTTAACGAACGCCGCTATACAGGTGTAAAATAAAAGGGGATCGATAAATACACTGATCTAGACTCAGAACAGAACTGACTTTATTGTATCTTAATACAAACAAATAGTACGTTGTTTACTAGGAATAGTATTAAGCCTAATACAGTCGTACTCGGGATCTTAACTTGTAGATTGACCTATATACATTCTATGTAGATATTTAAGATTTTCAGTATGTAAAAAACAAATTTGTGATTGATCGAATATTTTCCTTAAGTCAAATATTAGAGAAAAAATTGGAATACAACGGTGTTTTTCATCAACTTTATTTTGATTTTAAAAAGGCCTATGATTTTATAGAACGTCAGTAGCTCTATTACATCGTGATTGAACAGGGAATACCTAGAAAGTTAGTAAATCTAGTAAAGATGTATTTGTCGGAAACATTCCATAAAGTTAGAATTGGTCATAATTACTCCGAGAAATTTGTCAGGTTCGATCGGGTTTGAAACAGGATAACACCCTTTCACCTGTTTTGTTTAATGTAGCTTTAAATATTTCATACAAAAAGTGACGGGCACCGAGAAAGGCTTAAATATGGGTGATAAGATTCCGGTTTTGGGGTATGCCGATGATTTGGTACTGCTAGGTGAAGACGCGGAAACCATACAACAAAATACAAGTGTGTTAATAAAAACCGGTGAACAAATAGGTCTCGAATTAAATACCGATAAGACGAAATATATGATTAATAGCAGAAATGGTGGCGATCTTGATAATATTAATATATCAGAGCATACTTTTGAACACGTAGTCAAATTAAGGTACTTAGGTTCAATGATAACAAGAAAAAAAGAAATCAAGAAAGAAATAAAGTCCCAGTTAAAAGTGGGAAATGCGTATTATTATCCAGTTGCTAAATTACTTAACTCGCGGCTCCTGTCTAAAAACTTAAAGGTTAGAATTTATAAAATTATTATTATTCTTCCGGCGGTTCTTTACGGATGTAAAACGTGGCCGCTTACTTTGAAGGATGAACAACGGCTTAAGGTTTTCGAAAATAAGGTACTGCGTAAAATAGTTGGTCCTAAGAGTGATGAGGCCACTGGGGAGTTTAGAAGGTTGCACAACGCGAAATCGTGGAATTTTGAACACGTAGTCAAATTAAGGTACTTAGGTTCAATGATAACAAGAAAAAATGAAATCCAGAAAGTAATAAAGTCCCGGTTAAAAGTGGGAAATGCGTGTTATTATTTAGTTACTAAATTACTTAGCTCGCGGCTTCTGTCCAAACTAAAAGGTTAGAATTAATAAAACTATTATTCTTCTGACGGTTCTTTACGGATGTGAATCGTGGCTTAAGGTTTTTGAAAATAAATACTGCGTAAAATATTTGGTCCGAAGAGAGATGAGGCCACTGGGGAGTTTAGAAGGTTGCACAACTTGGAATTGCGGAGTTTGTACCATGTGAATATAATTGAGTTGATAGCATCGCGGAGACTCAAATGGGCGCGTAAAGTTGTTGGGCTCGGTGAGGAACGGATTCCGAGAATGTTGGTATTCGCTGAACAGACTGGTAGGCGTCCGAAAGGTAGGCCGAAGCGTCGATGGGAGGATTGCATTAAGGCTGATCTCGGGGGCTTGGGTTTGACCGGCGAACATTGGACGAGTCTGTGCAAGCGAGGTTTGGTGGTATCGGCATCGAACCTTCGGGTTTGGTAAGCCAATTATTATTATTTTTATTTACAACAATCAGTTTAGTTTTATAGGCTTTTCATCACTTTCATTTACTTTTACAATGCTGTGTATCAGATAATATTTTTTTCTAAAACCTTACGCCTTACGAAAAATAAAAAAATGTATAAAAAATAGGTTTGCACTTTTCTCCTTTACATGTTCATTAATGTTGCTCAACTTGCATATTTACCTGTCATTTATCAAAGCTAACAAGATGATATGCCTAATTTTTTGAAATGTTCAAAATTGAAGGTACTTTAGAGGAAGACAATTTAAAATATCGATATTTAAGCCCTGTCAGAATATTTCAATCAGAATGAAATCTACATTTATGTAAGGATGTGAGAGAGGATATGGCAGCCAGAGGACTGACTGAGGATGTGAGAGAGGATATGGCAGTCTGAGGTCTGACTGGGGATGTAAGTTAGGATATGGCAGCCAGAGGTCTGAGTGAGGATGTAAAAGAGGATATGGTTGCCAGAGATCTGAATGAGGATGTGAGAGAGGATATGGCAGCCTGAGGTCTGACTGAGGATGTAAGTTAGGATATGGCAGCCTGAGGTCTGACTGAGGATGTAAAAGAGGATATGGCAGCCAGAGATCTGAATGAGGATGTGGGGAGAGAGGATATGGTAGCCAGAGGTCTGAGTGAGGATGTAAGTGAGGATATGGCAGCCAGAGGTCTGAATGAGGATGTGAGAGAGGATATGGCAGCCAGAGGTCTGACTGAGGATGTAAGTTAGGATATGGCAGCCAGAGGTCTGAGTGAGGATGTAAAAGAGGATATGGCAGCCAGAGATCTGAATGAGGATGTGAGAGAGGATATGGCAGCCAGAGGTCTGACTGAGGATGTAAGTTAGGATATGGCAGCCAGAGGTCTGAGTGAGGATGTAAAAGAGGATATGGCAGCCAGAGATCTGAATGAGGATGTGAGAGAGGATATGGCAGCCAGAGGTCTGAGTGAGGATGTAAGTGAGGATATGGCAGCCAAAGGTCTGAGTGAGGATGTAAGTGAGGATATGGCAGCCAGAGGTCTGAGTGAGGATGTAAGTGAGGATATGGCAGCCAGAGGTCTGAGTGAGGATGTGAGAGAGGATATGGCAGTCAGAGATCTGAATGAGGATGTAAGTGAGGATATGGCAGCCAGAGGTCTGAGTGAGGATTTGGCAGCCAGAGGTCTGAATGAGGATGTAAGAGAGGATATGGCAGCCAGAGGTCTGACTGAGGATGTAAAAGAGGATATGGCAGCCAGAGGTCTGAATGAGGATGTGAGAGAGGTACTTTAGAGGAAGACAATTCAAAATATCGATATTTAAGCCCTGTCAGAATATTTCAATCAGAATGAAATCTACATTTATGTGAGGATGTGAGAGAAGATATGGCAGCCAGAGGTCTGACTGAGGATGTGAGAGAGGATATGGCAGCCTGAGGTCTGACTGGGGATGTAAGTTAGGATATGGCAGCCAGAGGTCTGAGTGAGGATGTAAAAGAGGATATGGCAGCCAGAGATCTGAATGAGGATGTGAGAGAGGATATGGCAGCCAGAGGTCTGACTGAGGATGTGAGAGAGGATATGGCAGCCAGAGGTCTGAGTGAGGATGTAAAAGAGGATATGGCCGCCAGAGATCTGAATGAGGATATGGCAGCCAGAGGTCTGAGTGAGGATGTAAGTGAGGATATGGCAGCCAGAGGTCTGAGTGAGGATGTAAGTGAGGATATGGCAGCCAGAGGTCTGAGTGAGGATGTAAGTGAGGATATGGCAGCCAGAGGTCTGAATGAGGATGTGAGAGAGGAAATGGCAGCCAGAGATCTGAATGAGGATGTGAGAGAGGATATGGCAGCCAGAGGTCTGAGTGAGGATGTAAGTGAGGATATGGCAGCCAGAGGTCTGAATGAGGATGTGAGAGAGGATATGGCAGCCAGAGGTCTGAGTGAGGATGTAAGTGAGGATATGGCAGCCAGAGGTCTGACTGAGTATGGCTGGTAGTATAAAGACATAATGGTCCGAATGAAAAGTTAAAGGAAATATCTACAAGTATATAATGGATTAAATGTATTCTATGGTACACCATTCGAGAGAAAAAAAAATTAAAATAAATCTATTATTACCATTAAGTAATCTTATTATAAAAAATCTAGTGCGGGCAACACACGACTTTCACTTACCTCCGTTTTAAAAATCGTTAAAAGAATTTTCAAATACAGTTAGAAATAAAAATGAGGGAAACCATTAAATAATTAATTAAATTGAATTTAATGTAGAAACATGTGTTTTATTAAAAACTCTATTATATTGTTATCGAAAATAATCACTTAGTTTTATCGGCTTTTTATCAATCTTTATTAACTTTTACAAGCTTGTGTATAAGATAATATTTTCTCTAAAACCTTTCTAACTGTATATCATACGGCTATATTACTGTTCTTATGTTTAAAAACAAAAAATTGCATTAAAAAAATATGTTTTAAGTTTTCTCCTTTAGTTGTTTACCTAATTCGATCAACTTGCGTATTTAGCTGTTAATTATCAATGGTTATAAGATGATATAGTTATCTTTATAGAATCTACAAAATTAAAGGTACTTTAGAGGAAGAAATTTTTAAATATCGGCATTTAAGCCCTGTCAACCCATTTTAATCAGAATGAAACCTACATGACGTTTAAGCCTATTATATTTTACATCAAGATAGCGAGTTTAATCAAAATCCTAGAAACATTTTTCGAGAAAATAAAAAAAAGGTGCAAAATGCATGGTATAAAGTGGCTTTTCTGGTAAGCTCATTTTGATAAAAAAAGGTTTTATAACGTCTCGGGCGTATATTTGTCTTAAATATGAAATTTCAGTTTCATAGGACTTACCGTTTATGCCCGGGAGTTCCCACACACACTCACACACACACACACACACACACACACACACACACACACACACACACACACACACACACACACACAGATCTTTTTGCGTGACTTGGTTAGTTGGACTCAGGGGACCCTAAAACGTATATTTCCGTTGAAAACTATAGACCAAGGCAACGCGATGAACAAAAATCAAAACAAAAAAATCATCTTATATGGTTAAGCCACAATTTATAAGAGATGTGATTCCCTGATAACTCAGTTTCAGTTGATGATAAAGATAAAATGTAAGGTGCTCTGGAATCAGGAAATTTATTTAAATTATTTAAATGAAAATCGAAAGAAAAGAAAAAGAAATAGTAACGCAGTCCTGTATAAATGCTTTTGGTTTATTATTTCTTTGTAAACGACCAAAAAAAAAAAAAAAAATTCAAAATTTGAGGGCTTACATTCAAGATGCGAAGAATCCGAATAACGAATTAAAAAAACAATCCGTTTCTCCTTTTTAATTAACAAATAAATACCAAAAATACACAATGGAAAAAGAATCATTGGAATTGGTTGACTACTAGCTGAGATATAGCGTTTTGAAATCAGCAATCGTGATACTTTATTATCCTTTGAATTATTTCTTTTCATATTACTTAATTGACTTTCAACAGCTTTTTAAACAGTTATACACGATTATTGTTATTTGGAAATAAACCATCTATTGTGTAATAATCTGCAGTGCCCCTTCCCTTCCCCGTCGCAGTTACATTATCCTAAAACTTTTTTTTTGGTTATTGCCACAGAAAATTGTATCATTGGCAAACACAGCAACACTAGTAAAGTTATATAGACCTTAGATAACTGAGTAGCTAATAACACAAGAGATATCAGATCTTCTTATAGTAGGGGTACTCACGACGTTTGCTATAGCACGCTTTTTGTGCTATTTTGCTAAACCCGTCGAGTTTCTACAAAAGCATGCTATAGGATGTGCTATAGTGCTATTGGCCGCCATTTTATCTATGGATTTGATTTATAAAAACCTAAACCTCGCAACACGTCTCTGTGTTTTTAATGATTTTCTTATTTCCTCAAATTCACCAAGATGTTAACAAAGCAGAATAAGGACTAAACATAAGAAAAATAGTTCAAATGAAAACATTCAACTTCTATTGCAAGAAAATGATAGAAAACGGAGACAAAATTGAGGTTAGTAACTTTTTACTCGAAGTCAATAAGCATTTTATATGAAAATTAATTGATTATCTTGCACTACATGAGTTATTTTAAACTAAATTAGGATAGTGAACTCTGATAATGTGAGATAAGGAGACATTTTTTTTCTTATTTCGTCATACCTTGTGTATTTGTCGTTTTTATAATTAGTATACCAACATCCTTTTTTTACTCATGAGCTTATGAGAAAAACTAACGAATCAATGATAATATTTCCTCCTCAGAACAGGAATACAAAAATTAGTAATATGTAATTTAAAAACTTTATTAATTAATTCAATCTATCCAGATAAATTTATCTGTAGTGCAAGGTAAACTCAAATTACAATTTCTGTCAGTAATCGAACTAATTTTATGTTTTTTATAGTTCTAGAAACCTTCAGAGCAAATGTTTTGTAGAAATATGGTAGAAGAGAAACCCACCCTGATGGAATTGTAACTTAAGAAGGTTTAAACTAGAAAAACCTGGTTTGGTTTTTGGACATCCTAACTTGGTTAGGATGGGAATCAATGGGCATATCCTTGGTTTCATCTCTAACTTCCTCACAGATAGAAGATTCATGGTTAGACTCGGTGATGTGTTTTCTCGGGAATATGAGCAAGAAAATGGCGTGCCTCAGGGCTGCGTCTTGAGTGCAACACTCTTTTGTATATGTTTAAATGAGGTGTTAAGAGTAGTCAACTTGCCGGTCAAGAGTATGCTGTACGCGGACGATCTTGTACTTTATACTGCAGGGAAACAGGTGCCAGATTTACCAGACAAGATGCAATCAGCTTTAGATAACGTCAGTGGCTGGTTTAATGACAACGGTTTCACCATATCACCCCAAAAGACTGTTGCGATACTTTTCAGCAAAAGACAACCGAATTCACAACCATCCCTAAAGATAGCCAACCAACCACTCACTCTTTCTAATACAGTCAAATACCTTAGTGTGACCTTCGATCGCACACTTAGCTGGTCTCCACATCTGAAGCAACTAAAAGCTAATTGCCTCCGTTCTCTCAATCTCTTCAAGATGGTTAGTAACACAAGTTGGGGTGCTGATCGTAGAAGCATGATAACTCTGTTTAGGACTCTCATAAGGCCAAAGTTAGATTATGGTTGCAGTGCTTTTAATTCTGCCTCAAGTCGAACTCTAAAACTACTCGATCCTATACAAAACACCGGTCTTCGAATAGCTATTGGTGCTTTCCGTTCCAGCCCTTCTATTAGCTTGTGTGCTGAAGCTGGTGAACCTCCACTTGTACTACGAAGGCAACAATTTCACCTGATCCTTGCTGCTAAGATCCTATCCACTCCCAACCATCCTCTCCTTTATTTATTCCCAAATAGACAATTTCTCACCCAACAACAATTCTTCCTATCCAAAAGACCATCCTTTATAGTTTTCTAAATTTCTAGTCGAGCTTAACCTCGAATTTTCTTCTTTCCTTACAATAGAAACATCTCCAATTTATCCTTGGCAATTTCCCTCCCTAATATCTGTCTTTCTCTTACCAAATTACTCAAACAAAACACATATCCTTACATATATAGCATTTCCAAGTCAATTGTAACCTTTTCCAAGTCAAATGTAACTTTTTCCAAGTCAAATGTAACCTTTTCCAAGTCAAATGTAACCCTTTCCATTTCAAATGTCACCTTTTCCATTTCAAATGTCACCTTTTCCAAGTCAAATGTCACCTTTTCCATTTCAAATGTTACCTTTTCCAAGCCAAATGTCACCTTTTTCTTCACTTCTAGCCTTAAATATTACGTTTTATTTATTGAAAAATAATTAGTTTAATTAAAATTATGACTTTTTAATAATTTTGGCATATCCTATCGCTATTTTTTTCTGTTTATTAGATATTTGATATCAAGTTCTGTTTTTTACGAACAAATATTTTAAAAAATATTTAGTTTTAAAATAGTTGTTAATTTTGAATTTTTAGAGGGGGGGAGGTAGTTTTTGGGAATAATTAATGTGTTTTCGGGTATTATAATTACGTTTTTGGAGATGTATTTTTTATCGCTCGCGTGCAAATTAACTCTCGTTTACTTTTAATGTTTTTTATTGATATAGGGATTAATTAATGTGTTTTCGGGTATTATAATTACGTTTTTCGAGCTGTATTTTTAATCGCTCATGGGTATTTCAACTCGCATTTACTTTTTATATTTTTTATTGATATAGGGATTAATTATTGTGCTTTCGGGTGGTTATGAATAGGTTTTTTGAGCTCTATCTTTTATCGCTCATGGGTATTTCAACTCGCATTTACTTTTAATGTTTTTTATAGATATATAGGTTATTAATTGTATTTGCGGGTCTTGTAATTACGTTTTTCTAGCTGTATCTTTTTATCGCTCATGGGTTTTTCAACTCGCATTTACTTTTTATGTTTTTTATTGATATAGGGATTAATTAATGTGTTTTCGGGTATTATGATTACGTTTTTCGAGATGTATATTTTATCGCTCGTTGGCATATTAACTCGCATTTATTTTTAATGATTTTTATAGATATAGGGATTAATTAATGTGCTTTCGGGTGGTTATGAACACGTTTTTTGAGCTCTATCTTTTATCGCTCATGCGTATTTCAACTCGCATTTACTTTTAATGTTTTTTATTGATATAGGGATTACTTAATGTGCTTTCGGGTGGTTATGATTACGTTTTTCGAGCTGTATTTTTTATCGCTCATGGGTATTTCAACTCGCATTTACTTTTTATGTTTTTTATTGATATAGGGATTAATTAATGTGTTTTCGGGTATTATGATTACGTTTTTCGAGATGTATATTTTATCGCTCGCTGGCATATTAACTCGCATTTATTTTTAATGATTTTTATTGATATAGGGATTAATTAATGTGCTTTCGGGTGGTTATGAACACGTTTTTTGAGCTCTATCTTTTATCGCTCATGCGTATTTCAACTCGCATTTACTTTTAATTTTTTTTATTGATATAGGGATTACTTAATGTGCTTTCGGGTGGTTATGATTACGTTTTTCGAGCTGTATTTTTTATCGCTCATGGGTATTTCAACTCGCATTTACTTTTAATGTTTTTCATTGATATAAAGGTTAGTAATTGTCTTTCCGGGTGTTGTAATTACGTTTTTTGAGCTGTATTTGTTGTCGCTTGTTCGCATTCCAACTTGCATTTACTTCTAATCTTTTTATTGTTATAGGGGATCTATACTTGTGTTTTTGGGTGGTTATGAAAAAACTTTTTTTGGACTGCTTATTCCATAGCTCGCGCTCGTTTCAACTTAGAGCTAATATCATTTTATATTTTGATAGAGTGGTCTTTCTTTGTTTTTGTTTTAGGGGATTCTGATTACATGTTTTGAACATTAATCTTTTATGCGCTTGGAAATTTCTATATACCGTAGTTATTATGTTATAATTTGAAGTAAAAATTATTTTTTGTGTTTTTGCACGTTCTGATTACTTTTTTTAAACTGGGTGTTACATCGCGATTGCGCATTGTTCTAGATCACTTTTTATTTAAGGTAAAATGTGCACTAGCTATAAAAAAATGTCATAAACTCTATTAGTATTCCCCAAAACACTATAAACGATCCCTCTATCAAATATTTATGAAATAGGAACAGTAACTTAAAATGAGTAAAAGCGATAACAACTAAGGTTCAAATAATGTTATAAGAACACCCGAAAATAGAATAAACGAGTCCTCAATTAAATTATCAGATAATTGTAAGAACAAGTGAGAAAGTATTTAGTTGAAAAAACTTACTCAGGACGCTATAAAAGGAACTATAACTAATCCTTTTATAAAAAAATAATAATAAAAATATTAAATAAAAAAAAAAAAAAAAAAAAAGCTAATTGATGTATATTCCAACAACGTTATAATGAGAACTAAAAGCAAAATAATCAATCCCAATATCCATCAAAAACATAAAAAGTAAATACGAGTAGAAATACCCATGAGCGATAAAAAATACAGTTCGAAAAACGTAATTATAACCACCCGAAAGCACATTAATTAATCCCTGTATCAATAAAAATCATTAAAAATAAATGCGAGTTAATATGCAAGTGAGCGATAAAATATACATCTCGAAAAACGTAATTATAATACCCGAAAACACATTAATTAATCCCTATATCAATAAAAAGTAATGCGAGTTGAAAAACCCATGAGCAATAAAAAATACAGCTCAAAAAACTTAATCATAACCACCCGAAAGCACATTAATTAATCCCTGTATCAATAAAAATCATTAAAAATAAATGCGAGTTAATATGCAAGTGAGCGATAAAATATACATCTCGAAAAACGTAATTATTATACCCGAAAACACATTAATTAATCCCTATATCAATAAAAAACATTAAAAGTAAATGCGAGTTGAAAAACCCATGAGCAATAAAAAATACAGCTCAAAAAACTTAATCATAACCACCCGAAAGCACAATAATTAATCCCTATATCAATAAAAAATATAATAAGTAAATTTTAGTTAAGATAAACGAGGGCGATAAAAAATACCGCTCGAAAAACGTAATCATAACCACCCGAAAGCACATTTATTAATCCCTATATCAATAAAAAACATTAAAAGCAAATGCGAGTTAATATGCACGCGAGCGATAAAAAATACATCTCGAAAAACGTAATTATAATACCCGAAAACACATTAATTATTCCCAAAAACTATCCCTTCCCTCTAAAAATTCAAAATCAACAACTATCTTAAAACTAAATAGACAATAATTAATTTTTTTAAATATTAGTTCGTAAAAAACAGAACTTGTCATCAAATATCTAAAAAACAGAAAAAAATAGCGATAGGATATGCCAAAATTATTAAAAAAGTCATAATTTTAATTAAACTAATTATTTTTCAATAAATAAAACGTAATATTTAAGGCTAGAAGTGAAGAAAAAGGTGACATTTGACTTGGAAAAGGTAACATTTGAAATGGAAAAGGTGACATTTGACTTGGAAAAGGTGACATTTGAAATGGAAAAGGTGACATTTGAAATGGAAAGGGTTACATTTGACTTGGAAAAGGTTACATTTGACTTGGAAAAAGTTACATTTGACTTGGAAAAGGTTACAATTGACTTGGAAATGCTATATAAGCAGGAATTTCAAAAACTACAAGATAGACTCGGTGTTGCTGATTACGTATATACTGATGGCTCTAAGAGTTCCTTAGGTGTGGGAGCATCGGTCGTGTGTGAGGGCAGACATCTATTTTCCCTTTCTCCACTCTGTAGCAACTATACCGCAGAACTAGTTGGAATTTATAAAAGTTTAAATGTAATTTACCCTACTAAGACAAACAGGATTATTTGCACAGACTCCTTATCGGCCCTGCTCAGCTTGAAGCGCCTTTTCTCTACCGACTCTCTTATTCAAAATATTTTATTATCATTGCAGTCCACAATAGTTTCCAATGATTCAGTTTTTTTCGTCTGGGTACCGAGCCACTGCGGTATAGTTGGCAATGAACTCGCAGATCGTGCAGCCAAAGAAGCAATAACAGATGGCATTCCCTTTACTGGGGTGCCTGTTGGCGACTATGTTTCTATCATCAAGCAGCGGATTCGGTCGAAGTGGGGACAGATTTGGCATGACACTACTGACAACAAATTAAGAGAAATAAGAAGGGACATCTCCCATTGGCATTCGTCCCTACGACAAAAGCGAAGGGAAGAGGTTATCCTGGCGCGCCTTCGTATTGGACACACCCGACTAACTCACGGACATCTCATGGCACGGGAACCTCCTACGGACTGCTCAACATGCGGTTGCCCAATCTCTGTTAAACACATTTTGACAGAGTGCAGGGCTTATGATACTCACAGAGCACATATTGCAATTGACACTGACTTACCAACCGTTTTACAAGACAACATACAAACAACTGCAAAACTTGTTGACTTCCTACGACAGACCGACTTGTACAATATACTATAATATTTAATCCGTTTATAAAAAGTGATTTAAGGCGAAAATGACCCAAGTGGTTTACGCCTACAAAAAAAAAAAAAAAAAAAAAAAAAAAAAAAAAAAAAAAAAAAAAAAAAAAAAAAAAAAAAAAAAAAAAAAAAAAAAAACTAGAAAAACGAAATAAAAAATATAAATTGTCTATAAAATACAACCTTAATAATTGAGCAATATTTTTGTTTTGTATTCTTGTAATATTTACGTTTTTATTTACTATGAAGGTTTGATTACCTTTCTGTATTTTTATTTCATAATACTATTTCTGAGTTTTTATTAAATACAATAATAATTATTAAGTTAGAAAAGAAATTCTCTCAACTACTAAAAGTTTCTTTTAAAATAAATATTTTTTTCTTCTTTAAGAGGCTGATAGTGAACAATGATGTATTATTTTGTGAATTTTATCGACATCTTTATAGGGAGGGATGGTTTATAATTATTTCAACGAGAATAACATCATTTAAACGAGAATGATTAAAAACAAAATAGTCTAATATGTGAAAATAACGATTGCATAAGTTAGAAATGTGGTGGCCAATAGCACTATAGCACTCTTCTGTAGCATAGGCTGAGGTCTGCTACTCAGAATTGCTATTGCTATTGCTGGGCCAGTGCCCCATCAAACTAAAATTCTTTCATTTAACTGGAAACTCATCTAGATGGAAAATCTGCGATTCCAGCGGTGTGTTGCTGGCGTGTCAATTAAGTGAACTAAGCTACCTCCACTTTTTAAGGAAGGTTTTGCTAGGTTGCAATCCTATGTAGATTTTAGTTTCTTTAAGTTAATTTGTCTGGTGTTTTGCACAATTTAAAAACAAGTGAAATCAAGGTAGCTAAGATTTATGATTCGATATTTATCATAAATATGAAGATTTTCAATAAGTGAGTCACAATTACAAGAGCAAATATTTAAGTCCTTTTCAAATTATGTATACATTAACTTATAGTGGTTCTGTTTGCTACAATCTTCTGATAAGAATAATAGACAGGATATTTACTTTAATGTCCCTTTTATGGATATATATTTATCAATAGTTAAGGGTTAATTTTCATTTTAATAAAGCAACTCTATTAATAGTCGACATAATCATACTCCAATCTTTCATATTTAACCTTTCAGAGATATACATAAACAATAATTATCGAAGCTTTAATTTTTCCTATTTTAATTTCTGGTAAAGGGAGAGAAACATTAAGTTATAAATTTATATGCCTTATCACTTTTGTCTATTCTCTCCTTGGTCACAAGAAAAGATGTCTATTTCTCATAATATAAGATACAAAACAACAAAGAGATGAACATAAACTTCGGTGTAAGCTGCAAAGATTGATATACCAGAAGTATAAGGATGAACTAGTACTCCAATGGGACAGGGGAAAAAAGGATTTGTTTTTTAAAGAGCATTTAACGAGGAAGGAACAATCTCTTTGTTAAATGAATAAAACAAAATTTATATTAATAACATATTATAACCAGTTTGGCCTAAACCCATCACAGTTCTTTATTTCAATAGTTCTGTTGTTTATGATTATAAAATTAATATGAATTTACTTATTTTATATCATATATGTATTGACCTAAATATTTAGTAGTAACTGGTAACATGGTAGTAAATGGTAACTCAAAAATATATACTCTGACTGTCCATAAGAAACAATTGCAGTGAATTTATTATTTATTACAAACAAGAAATTTGACATAAAATTTAATTTGCCATCTGCATTTCCTTTGCAATAAGGAAATTTGTGGACTGCTGAAGCAGCGGCTCAGCATTCAGTAAATTTAAAATTAATAATTGAACAGAATTTGCAAGTCCTTTTTCATTTTACATTTCATCTTGTATAGTGATTCACTTATTTAAAACCAAATACTTTATGTTAAATGTAAAATGATAAGTCTTACCTTTATTTAGAATATATTCAATAAAATACAAGTTCGGACTCCGTTACTACATTATATGTGTTCAACATGATGTAATATTAGTGTACAATAGTGTGAAGTTATCTTTAATACTGTTTAAATTATTATTTTATATAAATAAAGAAGTTTTAATCCTGTGTTTGTGTTTCAATTTCCTAGTTCTATCAATTTACCCTACATTAATAATTATAAAACTAGTTTGGTACAAATTAAAAAAAAACATGTAAGACTATCACTTGGTTATCATTGTCTTGTATTAAGATTTACACATAAATACAGTCAATCTCTCTTCTTGAAGTTATTTATTTGTGTCACAAATGTAAACAACTTAAACATCATCAAATATATGTCTTATGCTGGATAAATTAGGTCAAGAACCGATTCAATTAAAAAAAAGAAGGTATTTATTTATTATTACAGAACTTTATTAAGAGTTTGCAAATGCAATTAAAATAATTATAGTTATTGCCAGTATTAACAGGTCTAAGATTTCATAAACTTCCAATCCGTACAAGGTTTTAAGTATTCTTCATTATTTAACTGTGTGAATTCTGCACTGAATCACTAGTATAATATAAAATAATAACAATATATTTGCAACGTTTTTCATTTTAACTACATTTTGTTCTAAATTATAATTTCCTATCAAAACTTAATTATAAAATTTATAACAAACATACATGTTATAATATTATAGAATTTAAATAGTGCCTAGAATTAAACTCTAATTTAACTTTTTTTTTATGGAGCATTGGCATACGATAGTAAGTAAAGGAAATACTTTTTAAAAAAAAGTTTATTAACAAAAATAAATAAAATTAATTAAATATATTATATCAAACGTAAATTTATAATCTGTATAAGGAAGTGTTGCTGATATAACTTTGCGTTATATATCTTTACACACAGAACAGAAATGAAAATGCAAGTAACAATAATTTACTTTTATTAATAATAAATTGAATGTTTAAAGAGTAATAAATATTTATTTGTTAAATTAAAATTTATATTTTAATGGGTATTAAAAGTTATAATTACAGGGCCAATTTAATCTGTTGGTTTGGAAAGATAACAAAAACAAAAAGGGTCTCCTATTTCTTCATGTTTACATTCACTTTCACTGGGCCAAAAAGGATATTTACTTTTTTTCTTTCATAATTGCTTAAAATACAGGTCTAGTGTTTTTACTAATTGTGTCTCCATCAATAACACCAAACAATTGGCAATTTTAGAATGAACACTTGGTCGTCTTCAATATATTATTAAATGGTGAAAGAAATTCACTTGTAAGAGTGCTTTAAACAAAATGTCATCTAAATTTGGTAAAACTGAATTTTATATATCTTTAAATTTTAATATAGTGCCAATTCGAAAGGTAAAGAAGACCTAAAGCATAATATTCTCTACACAGTCTTCTATAATCTCATTCTTTTCTTCTACCAAATCACAATCTAAAAGTTCTACTGAGCAATCATATGCCAAAAGTTCAATAATCTTTTTTCTTGACAACTTTTAGACATAATAAGTGAAATAAACCATTGAAAAACAAGCAAATAGAAGGTTAACACTACTTTATAAGTTATCAACCAACAGGTTACAAACAAATGAGGTTACAAAAATAAAATGTCTTCCGACTGCGCTTTCGTACTACATTTTGAAGGCAGAAAAGCTAGACTGCGCATGCCCAGCAGTAGAAACATACTAGGTATATTTCTTATACAATTAAATTACTAGGTATATTTGTATATACTTTATACAAACGTATAAATTTGGCAAATACCACCTGTAGGTAACGGGCTTGTCTCTTTAGCAATATACAATAGTCTTATAATTATGTTATCGTGAACGATGGAACTTTGCTTTCATGCTACAAAAAATCGCAATAGCAAACGTAGTGAGTACCCCTAGAAAAGAAGTTCGACGGGTTTAGCAAAATAACACAAATAGCAGGCTATAGCAAACGTAGTGAGTACCCCTAGTGAATATATTTTGGTTAGCTGTGACACGATATAACATCGGTAACCAGGCAGTCTCCCCTCCTGGGATAAGACAGGAAATCTTGGTCGTATTCGAAAGGCCCGGATTCAACATTTTATGTTTTATCAAACATAAAATTCTGTAAGACCATGCTCAAGAACGTATGTATGTTATGTATATAGATTACTGAATATACAGGAAATAGGTAAAGAGGTAAGGCTTGAAACAAATATGGTTAAGACAAAATACATAATCAGTAATAGAAATGGTGACGATATTGATTATATTAAAATATCGGAATACACGTTCGAACGCTTGGATAAATTTAAGCATTTAGATTGTGTTATAACTAGAACAAAACTGGTGCGCGCAGCACACGAGATTCACTTACCTCCTTTGTTAAAATAAATTTTAGAATTTTCTAAATACATTAAGAGATAGAAATAAATGATTAAACAATTAATTATTTTGAATTTCAATAGAAACATGTGTTTTATTAAATAATCTATTATATTTTTAATCAACAACAATCAGTTAGTTTTATCGGCTTTTCATCACTTTCCGTTAGCTTTAAAATTCCGTGTATTAGATAATATTTTTTCTAAAATCTTTAGCTATCCAACGGTATATTATACATCTATATTACTATTCTTGTGTTCAAAAACAAAAAATTGCATAAAAATATGTTTGCACTTTTCTCAAATTCGCTCAACTTGCATATTTAGCTGTTATTTATCAATGCTAATAAGATGATGGTACAATTTTTTTAAATCTAAAAAAATTAAAGGTACTTTAAAATAAGAAAATAAAAAATATCGCCATTTAAGCCCTGTCATACTATTTCAATCAGAATGAAACTTACATTACATATTAAATTATTCATATTGAAAGTAAATTGATTATGTTTCAAAAAATATTCATTAAGATATTTAACAATCATTTATGAAATATAATAAATTATGTTGAAGGAAATACCTTTAAAAAAAATAAAAACAATTATCATGCATAATTTTAAATTCTTACCTTTATGTCGAATGATCTCAATATGGCCTCCTATCGTCAAGTTTAAGACTGCCTGTATTTTTCTTTAAAACATAGTTCAAAACGAAAATAAATAATAAAATGGCAGAGCCATTAAGAAACTTTAATAAACCACTGTTTTCACATTTATGACACATTTTGCACACGTTCTAAATAAATTTGATTACCTTTAAAACATATCGAAAATAAATTAAAAGCAAGTAAATTACGGAATGGTTGTGGATTCCGAATACTTTTTACACTCACTGTATATTTTTTAAAGAGAAATAATGAAAAATATTTATACCTGAACTGAATTCAACATGGCGTTTATCAGCCTAATTTTTCAACTAAGTAAAAAAGATAGCTAAACTTTATAGCTAAATTATTTAAATCAAGCGAATATTATTAACATGATAAAATAATTACATAAAATCAACATATTAAAATAAATACATAGTAGGCTTTAAGATGCTAGTTAAAAAGTTCAACATTTGACAGATTCTTAATTTCGCTAGTTTTGAAATATTTAAAATTATCTGGTACTGAATTTTAAATGTTTTATTGCGCGATTTTATATACCTTAATCAATGAAACATTCAGATCGAACACTTTTAATAATAAAATACTAGAAAAACTATTTCAAATAAATATATAATAAGGTTTGAGATGAATTTAATAAGTTAAATGTGCTGGCTTTGGTGGCTTTTAATTTAGCTATTAGCAATGTTGCCAGTTCCACCACTTATATTGAGACAGTAAGTTAAACTAAGTTTTAAATTAATATATTTTCGCCTAAATATGTTAGTATTTTATATAAAATGTATACTTTTTATATTTATATTATTAACTTATATAGGTTTTAAGATTCTAGTACAGTATTTAGTTCTGGCTTTGTTGGTTCTTAATTTCGCTATTAGCAATGTTGCCAGATCTACAAAGTACCGAGACTATTGGCGGAAGCAAATATAGGAGGCCAAGATGCAACACCACTTTTATTAAAAAAATATGATACAATTTTTTTGAAATCTATATATTGAAACAATAATGTATATATTTTTAAATATATAAAATAATATACAGTTATAACTGGGTTTGAGATGAGAATTAATATATACAGTGCACAGCTCTGGCTAAAGTTTTTTTTTGTTAATTTACCTAAATCAGAAATATTCTCCTACTTGGAACTGTTCAAATATTTCATTTTCAAATGTAAAATTTTTAATACATACCCGAATATTTATATAACCAAATTTCCAAATGTATCATCTATTTAATATTCAATAAATCTAATAAATATGTTTATTAATATGCTAAAGAAAAATATAATGATAATGATACAGTTAAAATTTCATGGTCTATAAATTATATTAATATACATTATTATGTTTTTAATTGGCTTTTTCCTAGTAATAACTAAAAGGAAATTAATAATGCAGATTAGACACAAAAGACTAGTGGTATATAATTCATTATTATTCATAATTTAAATATAATTGATTATATTTCAAATAAGTCATTAACATTGTCAACAGTCATTTGGGGAATAATATCATAAATTATGTTAAAGAACATTCCTAAAAACAAAATTATTATCATGCATAATTTTAAATTCTTACCTTTATGTCAAAAGATTTCAATATGGCCTTCTATCTTCAAGTTTACCACTGTCTGTCTTTTTTTTTTAAAACATATTTCGAAACGAAAATAAATAATAAAATGACAGAGCCATTAAGAAACTTAAATAAACCACTGTTTTCACATTTATAACACATTTTTCACACAATCTAAATAAAGTTAACCACTCGACACGGACCCGAACCGAACAAGATTGAATCTAAAAGAAGATAAAGTACAGTTGAGAGAACGCTGCCCTGTGATTGGCTGAGAGGGCTACCACCGAACTCAAAACAGTTTTGAAATAATATTCAGCCTAATTTATCTCAACTACAGTGATATCTATTTTCGTTTCACAGGTATTTATAAAAAATATTATTAATTAATGCAATTTATGTCTATACGGTTGAATGAGTATTTTTAATTTATTATTCTTAGGGGGAAATGCATATTCATACCTTATTAATAGATTAAAATTTATAATTGTTTTCAATTAATATTTTCTTTTTCATATTATTTATATTTTGAAACATAAATATATGTATATTTTTAGCTTACACACACATATATATATAAACTAATGATATATTTATGAAAGGTAATACATACATACATAAGTTTGATTAAAAAAAAAAAAAAAAAAAATTAAATAATTTAATATGGAGGTGATACCCGAATAGTTTCATATAGCAACTGAATCATAAACTAAGCACTATAAGGTAACTTTTTCTATAAAACATTATTTTAAAATAAAAGTAAACTGAATAATGTAACAATAATTAACACTGTAACAGTACTATAATAAAGTATAAACATAAATAAAGTATAAATATAAATAAAGTATAAGCTTTATTTATAAAATAACGGACAGAGAGTAGACCTAACCGCACAGAGACCAGTTCTCAACTAAATGATGTTAGGGTAGAGAGAAGGGAGACAGACATATTGCAAAATGTAAACATTCTATAATTTGATTAGGAAGTTATTGGCTACGAGGATATTAAATGAGCAGCTGTGGACATCCTTATTAGGTCCATATTCGCTTTAATAATATTGGTTTCAACAGTTTGAATTCTTATTATATAACACAGCATATTATTATTATTATTATTTTTTTTTTTTTTTAAATTACTGTAAACTTGGGACCACACTAATACTTACTACTGATTTCTTTTGACCCAGTATTGTCTCATCTTATCTATTATAAGTAATAATTAAATAAATAAAATCCCAGTACGTGTAAACGATTGTCCCTTTCTCTTCCTCGCTTAAATAAATAAATGCCTTGTCTATAATAGGATAATATTTATATAACTAAATAAATACAAATGGCTTAATCTAAAATCTGTGAGAATTTCATCCTCAAATCGGAAGTCGAACTTCTAGATACCGCTCTAGAAGTTCGGCTCCCGATTTTTTTTTTTTTTTTTTTTTTTTTAAGGCTACACAGTTGAAGAAGAGATAGGTGAAAATTTGTGAGAGCGAGTTATTGTGAGAGTTCACGAAAGTAGCGGGAAAGGAGGAATGCATATATATATATATATTAATTTGGATTATAACATCAAATACTAATTTTTTTTAAATCCTATAATATCATGAAATATTATTTTTTTAAATCTAGTGCGGGCAACACACGACTTTCACTTACCTCTATTTTTAAAATCAATGAAAGAATGTTCAAATACAGTTAGAGATAAAAGCAAGATAATCTAGTTATTATTATTGAATCTACAAAATTAAAGGTACTTTAGGGGAAGACAATTTAAAATATCGGCATTTAAGCCCTGTCAGACCATTTTTATCTAAATAAAACCTACATGATATTAAAGCCCATTAAATTTTACATCGATATAGCGAGTTTAATCAATATTAATCAATTAATCAAAATCGTCGGAACCGTTTTTGAGAAAATCGAAAAAAGGTGCAAAATGCATGGTATAAAGTGCCTCTTCTGGTAGGCTCATTTAGATGAAAAAAGTTTTGTCACGTCTCGGGCGTATAGTTGTCTTAAAAATGAAATTTCAGTTTCATAGGACTTACCGTTTCCGCCCGGGAGTTACCACACACACACACACACACACACAGACACACACACACACAGACCTTTTTGCGGGACTTGGTTATTTGGACTCAGGGGACCCTAAAACGTGTATTTCCGTTGAAAACTGGAATTCGAAAATTTTCACGATCGCAATACTTCCCCTTACTATATATAGTAAGTGAAAGTAATAAATTAAATTAAATTTCTATAGAAACATGTGTTTGATTCAAAAATCTATTATATTATTATCTAAAATAATCAGTTAGTTTTATGTTCATTTCATCACTCTCTATTAACTTTTAAAAGCTTGTGTATGAGATGATAAGTTTTCTAAAATCTTTAGCTTTCCAACGGTATATCATACATGTATATTACTGCTCTTATGTTCAAAAACGAAAAATTGCATTAAAAAAATATTTTTTCTGTTTTCTCCTTTAGTTGGGTATCGAATTTATTCAATTTATATATTTACCAGTTTTTCATCAGCGTTAACAAGATAATCTAGTTATTATTATTGAATCTACAAAATTAAAGGTAATTTAGAGGAAGGCAATTTAAAATATCGGCATTTAAGCCCTGTCAGACCATTTTTATCTGAATAAAACCTACATGATATTAAAGCCCATTAAATTTTACATCGATATAGCGAGTTTAATCAAAATCGTCGGAACCGTTTTTGAGAAAATCGAAAAAAGGTGCAAAATGCATGGTATAAATTGCCTCTTCTGGTAGGCTCATTTAGATGAAAAAAGTTTTGTCACGTCTCGGGCGTATAATTGTCTTAAATATGAAATTTCAGTTTCATAGGACTTACCGTTTCCGCCCGGGAGTTACCACACACACACACACAGACCTTTTTGCGGGACTTGGTTATTTGGACTCAGGGGACCCTAAAACGTGTATTTCCGTTGAAAACTGGAATTCGAAAATTTTCACGATCGCAATACTTCCCCTTACTATATATAGTAAGTGAAAGTAAAAAAACAATGATAATAAATTATTTATTATAAAACAATGACATAGTTCTATCAAAAAAGTTGCAGGGTGTTTCATTCCATTAGTAGGGTAGTGATGTGCTAAGGAGCCCAAATGGGATGGGGTTAATAATGAAGGCGTAGAACAACTACAGAGATTTAAAAAAAAATAAATTAAATTACTAAAATATACTGGAATTCATTTTCCAATTTGAAACGAAAAGATATCCATTATTTAGGGTCACCCTTGTTGATTCATTTTGAATATATTATTAAAATTTTAAATCTCTCGCCGCATTGATATCCAAAAATATTAGCACTACAAATAATTAAGAGAAAAATTGCATGGTTCCAAAACATTCATAATCTGATAGAATCGTATGGATTAAATTGTAATATAAATCTATCTAACTGCGATGATATTAAGCTATGGAGAAATAATCTAGCCACACTAAGGGTTAAAATTCAAAAAGATATTGATAGTCAATATATCATTAAAGTTCAGAATTCCAAAACTTTCCCCTTTTCTCCACGTCTAACTGCAGTAAGTTAGTTATATTGCTGAAAAATGTTCACTAGAAGTGATTAGATAGGTAATTAGTCAGGGCTGATGTTTTGAACATAAAAAAATTCCAGCAAAAAAATAACATATGTAGTTTGTGTAATACAAATGAAGTAGAAGATCCCTTTTCTCTTATTTCTTTTTTTTTTGGCTGCCTGTCCGATACAATCAGGGTTTAGAAACAAATATTTGAATTCCAAAAATCTGACTTGGTATCAAACGTTGGAGTTGATATATGAAAAAGATTAGCTGGCATCGGTTAATTACTCCAGATCTGCTTTCTAATATAGAATGGTGCTTACAAAATAATTTAACTTTTAGTGAATTTTATTATGATATATCAATTACTTCCAAAGTGTAAATATATTGTTTCTTATTTTGCTATTAATTAATTAATTATGAAGTTAAAGGTCACGGGTTCAAACCCGCAGGTGGTCCTAGGATTTTTTAATGGGAGTAAAAAATCCTTAGTTACGCCGTCCTTCGGAGGGGACGTTAAAAGGTGGTCCCGAGCCTGTGCGATGTCAGGTACTCGTTAAAGATCCCTATCCTAATAAAACCTGGATAGGCAAAATTTAGGACTCCCACTGTAGCATCGTCCGATTAGCCATAGTAGCATAAAGTGACGTTAAATAAATAAACAACAACATTAATTATGTAGATAGATTAAAGAATATGTTTGTCAATAAACAGACTCCACGGACGGTCAATAGACTATGTAGTGCATCTCATTTCAGATTTAAAATAAATAAAAAAAAAAAAGTTATTGTATTTTTTAATTTGTAAATTGTTTATTTTGTATGTACTATAATTTAGAAAAATCCAGTACTCCAAACAAACGACTTTCATTTACCTCCGTCATTTATATCAATTTAAGAATTTTTAAATACATTTAGAAACGAACAAAATTGTTAAATAATTATTTATATTGAGTTTTAATAGAAACATATCTTCTCCGACAATCAGTTTGGTTGGTTGGTTGTTATATTTTATTGGCACAAAACACACACACACATATATATATATATATATATATATATATATATATATATATATAATATATATATATATATATATATATATATGTGTGTGTGTGTGTGTGTGTGTGTATGTGTTTGTGTGTGTATAAATAAAGTTAAATAATAAATAAATAATAATAATAGTAAAATAAAATTTTCAAATCTGCTTGTAAAAGTCTATTTCAGTAAGAAAGCACATCAATTCGTCAATTCTATTTACATCGTTCCCCAAAGCAACCGCGACATTGGTTGGTATTCCTCTTTGGTTCAATTTTCTTGTGTAGAAGGGACATTCTTCGAAAATGTGAATAATTGTTAGGGTTTCCCTACAATGTTGACATCTTGGGGGCAAATCCTTAGATTTTAAGTACCCATAGGTTAACCTTGTATGTCCGATGTCGGGTCAGGACCACCTCCTCTCTGGGGTTGATGCGATTTGAAGTTTTCCAAGACTTTGGCTCTCGCTTAATCGCTTTCAGCTTGCTTGGATAGCTGTTTTTCCAGGTTTCATCCCATTTTTTAAAAACATTTTCAATTAGAGGGGGCGCTAGCTCTGATGGTGTTAACAGTTCTTTACCATGACCAGGGAGAGTGAGAGCCTCTTTGGCTGCCTTATCTGCCATTTCATTTCCCATTATCCCCATATGGCCCGGTATCCAGACATAATGAATTATTTTTCCGTCTTCAGCCATTGACTTGGTCAATTCCAGGATTCTTGAAATTCCTGGATGACTGGAATACATATTGTCAATGCTTTTAGGGCGCTCAACGAATCTGAGGCTATGGTGACATTTTCTATTGGGAGAGTTCTAGAATAATTTAAAACCATTTATCAGTTTGTTTTATCGGCTTTTCCACACTATCCGTTAACATTCACAATATTATGTATTCGATAATATTTTTCCTAAAATCTTTAGCTTTCTAAGGGTATATAACATCTTTATTACTGTTTTCATGTTCAAAACCACGAAAATTGCATACAAATTGTAATTTAGAGGTTTTTAGAAATGCTAATCAGATGTTATGGCCAATTTCATAAAATATACAATATTAAAGGTACTTTAGAGGAAGAATTATAGAAAAAAATTAAGCCCTGACAGACTAATTCAATCAGAATGAAACCTACATGCTATTAAATTAAATTAAATTTACATCGATATAGCGTGTTTAATCAAAATCATTAGAGCCGGTTTTGAGAAAATCGTAAAAAGGTGCAAAATGCATCGTATAAACTGGCTCCTCAGGTAAGCCAAACAGGTGGTCCCGAGCCTAAGAAAAGGTTACTGTAATATCTACGTATAGTTGTCTTAAATATTCAATTTCAGTTGCACGCGACTTTTGGTTTTCGCGCATTCCACATTCCCCCACCCCCAGACGCAAAGAAACACACACACAGACTTTTTTTACAAGACTTGGTCATTTGGACTCAGAAGTGCATTTCCGGTAAATAATCTAATTCGAAAACGTTCCATATTCCATATAAAAGTGAGAATAAAAATCTGGCGCAGGCAACTCAAGACTTTCACTTACCTGAGGCGTTAAAATCAATTTAAGACTTATTACATAAACTTGGAGTTTATGAAAACAGTTATAAGTTAATTATAATAAAAATTGTACTCAGTTTCGTTGGAAACCTATGATTTAAATTAATTAATATAAAAAACTGTATAATATAAACTGTATAAAATTGTTATGTATAATAATGAGTAATCAAGTTAGGCTCTATTTGTCACTTATTACTTTTTAAGATTTTTTTCCTAAAATCTTTATCTTTCCAACGGTGTATTATACGTCTATATTAGTGTTCTTTATATATAAAAAACAAGTATTATATTAAAAAAATATTTTTCTTCTTTCATCCTTTAGTTGGCCATCAAAGTTCAATATTATGTCGATATTTGTCTATGCTGATAAGATGATATGGTTAATCTTTTAGAAACGTACTTTAGAGGAAGAAAATACAAAAATACGCCATTTAAGCCCTGTCAGACTATTTCAATCAGAATGAAACTTACATCATATTAAAGCCCATCAAATTTTACATCGATATAGTGAGTTTAATTAAAATCGTGTGAGCCGTTTTTGAGAAAGTCGTAAAAGCATGTTATAATAATAAAGTACCACTTCCGGTCAGTCCATTCCGGTCAGTCGATTTATAATAATAAAGTACCACTTCCGGTCAGTCCATTTTCCTGAAATTTGCTTGAAACATCTCGGACTAATAGTTGTCTTAAATATAAAATTTCAGTTTCGCGCGATTTTTCGTTTTTATGCTAGACTTAAGACATACACACACACGAACTCTCGCTCTCACACACACACCATTTTGCGGGACTTGGTTATGTGGAATCAGGGGACCCTAAAACGTGTATTTCCGTTGAGAACTAAAATTCGAAAAGTTTCACGATCGCAATACTTTCCCTTATTATATATTAAATATATATATTATATATATATATATATATATATATATATATATATATATATATATATATATATACAAGCATTGTACCCCAAAGAAAAATGAGACAATGGTGATTTATAGATTTTTTAGTAGGAAGCAAGCAGCAAATGAACCAATTGAACGGTATTTTACAGATCTCAAATCACTAGTTGCACCTTGTGAATTCGGTGACCAGGAGGAAAAATGATTAAAATCCAAATAATTCTTGGACTTTATGACAAAAGTACTCAAGAAAGACTGGAAGGAGTTAGTCCGGGTGGCGGTCATTAAGTGATACAGCTAAATAGTTCCAACTATTTATTGTTTGCCAAAGTTTCGACCCCCTTTGTGGGTCATCATCAGTCTCAACGGTCAACTAATTACATCCACTGCTCAAGAAAGACTTCTGAGAGAGGACCCTTCATTGGAAAAAACAGGTAATTTTTGTAAAACCGTCGAAATGGCAGAGGTAAATTTAAGGATCACCAGGGGACAGGAAGAACGTCGGCAGGAAGTCTTCAAGTAGGCAAGGGCAAGTAAATAATAAACAACAAACTGTAAATAAAAATAAATATATAAATTGCACCCGTTGTGGGCAGAAGGAATCTAGGAATCGTTGCCCTGCATTTGGCCAAAAATGCTTTAAGTGCAATAAAGTGGGTCACTGGGCCATAATGTGTGGCAGGAATTCAAAACAAATTGAACATTTGGGTGTTTCTGACCACAGTGGTGCATTTGATGGTGATTTTATTATTGAAACCATCAAACTAAACCAAATAAAAAGAAAAATAGTCAATGGTTGGAAATATAGAAATTAACGGCAATATAATTATATTTAAGTTACATACAGGTGCTGAAACAAATGTTTTATCATTGAAACTGCTGACTGATGAGTTAGGAATGGACAGTTCTAATGTCTCCAAAACTATTATTGTGTTGGAGGCATTTGGAGGATACAAAATCAAACCTGTTGGGGTTATTAAATTGCAGATAGGTGCTCAGGGTAAATGTTGTACAGCGGAATTCATTGTTGTTGAACAAATTGTAGGTTTTCCAATAATGGGACTCTAAACGTGTTTGGATTTAAATTTAAAAACAGAATTTTTAAGCAAAATGATGATATTTTTAAGGGTTTAGGTTGTTTTCCAGACATTTGCTCATTAAAATTAAAAATGGGTGCCATTCCAAAATCAAGCCCTGCTCGTAGAGTTCCTTTTAAAATTAAAGATAAATTAAAAGAAACTTTAATAAATTTTTAAAAGAATGAGGTTATTGCAAAGGTTGACAGTCCAGAGGAGTGGGTTAACAATATTGTTTTCATAGAAAAACAAGACTCATCATTGCGAATTTGTATAGACCCTCAACAATTAAATAAAAATCGTATGAGAGATTATTATGAAATTCCAAAAATGGAGGATACTGCGGTGAAACTTAAAAATAATAAAGTTCTTTGCCTTTTTGATTTAAAACAGGGTTTCTTTCAATTGCTTTTGGATGAGGCTTCGGGTAATATGTGCTCATTTAGCACACCTTTTGGTGCTTATAAATATCTTAGAGCACCATTTGGTTGGTCACATTGCCTGAATTGTTCCAAAAATTGACCCAAAAGTATTTTGGCCATTTACAGGGAGTAATAGTTTACTTAGATGAAAGCTGTGTGCTGCAGACTCTCAGAAAGAATTACAGGGAATTGTGGATAATGTTATGAGTGTGGCTCGAAAATATAATATTAGATTAAACCATGAAAAAGTTCAGAATTTTGTTAAAGAGGTTAAATTTTTGGGATCTTTGTTTAATGAAAATGGGCATAGGCCGGATCCTGATCGTATACGTGTTATTAAGGAATTAAAAGCACCTAATAAATAAATAAATAAAAATTTTATTATCCTGGGACATGTCCCTTTAGAATAAAATATACAGCATGTACAAAAAGTGCATTGGCGTCTTAGAACATATTAAGTACATATAAACATGTTAATAATTACTTATAAAAAATAGGCATATTCAATCGATAAGAAAACAAAAAAATAAAATAAAATAAAAAAGCTTATTTACAATTTTATTGAGTCTGCATATTCATTGAGTGATTAAATATGCGGAATTTGAAGGTAGAAAGAGAATTGGAGTGACGGATGGAAGGAGGAATGGAATTCCATAGGATTGTAGATCGAATGAGAAAGGATCTGTCGAAATGTGCTGTTCGGCGGGCCGTACTGTATAAATCTGAAGAGCTGGAGCGTGTACAACGAGGATGGACAGAGGATTTGAATTGTAGGAAGTCAAAAATGTATGATGGACGGCGGGATTGGATAGCTTGGTAATGGAATGACGCAAGGAAATACTTGCGACGATTGGAAGGGCAAAGCCACTTTAACTCGCCATAAAATTGGGATACGGAGGCATACCTAGGGACCCGAAGATTAATCGGACAAAGCAATTAATTAAGCGTTTAATTTTTACCTCGAGATCCCCAGAAACACCATCGTATACCGTACAGCAATAGTCGAAGTGGGGAAATATTAGAGAGGTAACGAGGAGTTTTCGGGTTTCAAGCGGGAATAGGTGACGGAGGGAACAGTCGCTTTAAGGTTGAAAAGGTACGAGATTTCGGAAATACGATTTTTGAAGGATAGAGTTTGGTCGAAGGTTACTCCCAGATTCCTGAGAGTCGGGTGGAACTTTATAGGGTTACTATTTAGGTACAGGGTTGGGATATGTGGGACTGTTTTTAAGAGATGATGGGATCCTATTACAATTGCTTTTGTTTTTTCAGAATTTAGTTTTAACTTATTGACTACAGCCCAGTGACTTATTCGATTTAAGTCCTATTGTAGTCTTTCTATAGCAGGTAATCTGTTGGAAGGTGGGAAGGAAAGGTATATTGGGAAATCGTCAGCATAGAGGTGATATTTAGAGTGATGGATAACGAGAGGGATGTCATTAATGTAGATAGCGAATAAGGTGGGGATAGAGACGATCCCTGAGGGACTCCACAGGATAGAGGCAGGGTACTGGAAGGAGGTTGAGTTGGCACTACGACATACTGAGAACGATTGGAGAGGAATGATTGAAACCAGCGCAAAGCGCTGTTGGATACTGGAAGATTTTGGAGTTTGGTAAGAAGGATGCTACGGTCAACCGTGTCAAACGTCTTTGAGAAATCTAGGAGGGTAAGTATAGTTAATTTTTGGTGATCAACTGCATTTTTTAGGTCTTGTGTTATTTTAAGGAGAGCGGATCGAGTACTATAACCAGGTCGAAAACCAAATTAGAGTTGGCGAAGGAGGTAGTTTTCACCTAGGAAATTAGACAGCTTATAGTGTCAAGGAATTGCAGAAAATGTTGGGAATGTTGAATTTTTTGCGTAGCCACTTCTCTAACCTATCTCCTTTTTGACTGTTATTAAAAAATGATTCAGAATGATTATGGAATTCATATCACGATGAGAAGTTTCTTGAATTGAAAGAGTTTATTGAGGTCATTTGATCCTAAAAAACCGGTGGAAATCCAAGTTGATGCCAGCAAGGATGCCCTAGGGTGTGCACTTTTTCAGGAGGGTAGACCCATTCTTTTCGCTAGCAGGTCATTAACAGATTGCGAGTGCAACTATACACAGATCGAAAGGAAATGCTTTCTATTGTGTATGCATTCACAAAATAGTCAATCACAAAATAGATAGTCAATAGTAGAATAAAACGAATGAGATTGAAGCTGTTACCTTACCAGTTCGAGTTAAAATACGTTCCATGAAAATATATGTACATAGCAGATTTTTTGTCCCGTAATTTTGTAAAATCTGACTCTTATTCAAAATATTAAACCAAAATCGGGCGTTTCATGTGTTACAACCCAATATCTTGACCAATTTTAATGAAGATACTTGTTTAAAAGCGACATTTTACAACCGATATTAATACCGTTTTTGGTACTAGAAGTCGTTGAGTTTATTTAATTATTTTGAATGAATAATAAGGCTTAAATAGTAAGGGCTAAATGTACATAAAAGGAATATTGGTTATTAAGGCCTAAATATAGTAAGTGTCAGGTCTGAGGCAGCCTTCTTTCTAGAGAATGTTTACATTTAGAAAAGATATAAATACAGCCGGGAACGGATGCTTATTCGTCAAAGGAGGTATTTCTGCCCCGTTGGAGATTCCTCTCATCGCTCATCTCTTATATAAAATCTTTTAAATATAACAATATAAAAAAAAAAATGCATCAGAAATATGTATAAATCTAGGCTAAAAAATAATACAAATAAATAACATCATTAAATTTAAAAAAAAATTAAATCCTTCGTTCCAAAAATTCACATTAGAATGACTTTTTAATTTGTTTTCTGAAAAAAACCTACTGCACTTTATAGCCGATTTAGGATAACAAAGAGCTTAAACTATTGATTTGAATTACTTGAATTGCAAGAGTATTTCAAAAAATGTTTTCGTACAAAGATTCGTTTTACTTTCATTCACCAATACATGAAATATATAGTAAATGGGAGTATTATGAAGTAAAAATTTTCGAATTCGAATTCTCAGTGGAAAATTACGTTTTAGGGTCTCCTGAGTACAAATGACCAAGTCCAGTAATAATGCCTGTTTTTGTGTCTCTGATGGTGTCTTAATGTGTAGTAAGAATAATAAAATTAATTTCATCAGTTAGACAACTACAGTCAAGGTCGTGGAAATTGCATCATCTATGCAAACCAGCAGGAAAGTGAGGGGAAAATTCATTTTGACCACTGGAGAGATTAACACCCTCTCAAAGCCCTCGATTAAATAGCTAGGTATGCTGATTGATGCCAGGCTGTGGTTTAATGAACACCTGCAGGCAGGTATTTAGCACGTAAGCAGTGAAAGTAACGAACGCACAATTATCATTGATGAACCAGCTATTTCTGTTTTTTTTTTTTTTTTTTTTTTTTTTTTTGTTTTTCTTATTCCGAAAGTCTGACTTGTAAAGATGTACATATATTACTACCTTAATTATTTTTTAGTTTAGTATTTTGTTATTCTAAATCATGACCACACTGTTCCGGTCATCAATTATGTATTTTATTTTATTCTTAAGGGACTTTAGTCCCAGGATAATAAAGAAGTTTTTTCATTTCATTTCATTTCACAAGCTAGAATCATGTCAAATATCGGTGGACCTGTTCAAAGCCGGAGGAGGCTCCTTGCTAACGTAACCAACTAAGTGCTTTTGTATGCTCCACCAATCTGGTCTCATACCTTCCAAATGAGATCATATTCTCGTAAGGCGGTCAGCGTCCATCGAAGCAATGCCTTACGCGTTGCAAGAGCATTTTGCATTGTGTCGTATGATGTCCCGTGCATCATCTCCCACATAATTCAGATAGACCTACCGGTCGAAGACCGTGGCAAAATCTACCGCAGAAAACGTGAAGCACCAGAGGCGCATTGGCTAACGTTAGCAAAAAATGAGAGATTGGAATGTGTTCGCAGACGGCAAAGACGCTGGCACTCATCATTATCTGGAAGGTGGACAAACCGCCTGATATTAGATATTGAATCGTAGGTGACCCACACACATGGAGAGGTTGATTTCTACCTAATTCAACTGGTCTCTGGACATGGCTTCTTCAGGACATATCTTTAGAGGTTTAAGCTGGAAGAAAAATCATCATGTACCACCTGTCCTCCTTTGGATGAAACAGTGGAACATGCTTTATTTCCATGTAAAAACCGTGGAGAAGGTCCAGCTAGATATGGTGCTGGGTAAAAGATCATGGGTACAGCTCATGTTGAACAGTCAAGAAAACTGGAATGCTGTTTCCGATTATACCGCGAGAGCAGAAGAAGACTGAGAACCCAGGAGCGAGCGTGAAGAGGTCAAGTACAGTCAAGTATGCAGTGGTGAAGTAGGCGCTTAGCCATCCTGTCCACCGCGAAGTAATGCCTGCAAGCAGTTCAGCGCTGTGGCATCGCAGGGAACGCATGAGTAAGAATCTCACACTGTTGTGGGTTTAAGAGCCCAATTCGTCTTATGAAATATTTTCCCCTACAATAATAATGATAAAATAAAAATTAAAAAAACCGTACACACATCCACACCGACCAACACATATAAAACTTTTTATGGTAGTTGGTCATCCAAAAAGTGATTTCCGTAAATAACTCGAATTATAAATTTTTTATGATAGCAATAATTTTCCTAACTATATATTTTATACTAGCTGTAACCTGCGGCGTTGCTCGCGAATATTTTATTTTGTATTTATTTAAATTTGCATAAATGCGTTTATGAGTAGTAACTACTTTATACGCGTATGATGAAGCAGTTGTTAGGGAATGTGGTGATGATGGATGATGACAAAGAAACTACCAATAAAATACCCTTATTTTTTTTTCTTACTGGTGTGTTTTCTTGGTGGCTGCACCCTCAACCAACTTCTTTACCATATAGTCAAAACGGTCAATAACTACGCCATTATTATAAGACGTATACATTTTCTAGAAACATAAATATAATATTTTTAACAATTACATTTATCAAAGTTCTTTTTAGGTGAAAATATTTCCATTCGTTGGATCAATGTATATCAATCACATTTATGTTGCAAAAGTGACTATATACCACAGTTATGTTACAGCTAAAATATATTGAGGAATTTCGGGTATGCCTACTTCTACTGGAGCGCTATTTTATATTTACAGCATAAAATGACAACTTATTAGACTTAAGTTAGAATTATGGTTGATGAGGAAAGTGAATTTAATACAGCCTATTACTATTATTAATCTAATAAAACTATAAATATCTTGTTTTTAATATCGAGAAACATTGAAAAAATAGAACCAAAACTACACTTCATTATCTTTGTTTGCGGATTGGAGAATTCTATTTGATAACAAAATAATTTAGATTAAAATTGCTTCAAATTACGAAAGATGTTGATAGGGACTATGTTGAATGAGGTTATATATATATATATATATATATATATATGATAATTAAAATACTATTATTTCATGTAAGAAATCAATTTTATTTACTCTATGTTACAATGACGTACCAGTACGTCCAAGTCATTCAACGTCCAAGTTATTCAATAATATCGTTTTATCTTTTAAACATAACCGTTGTGCATAAATCACCATGACTCCTTTGCAAGTTAGATGCGTATTTTTTTCAATTGTTTTAAAGCCTTCCTCCATAAAAAAATAGTTTTTTTTAGGATCCAGAAATAGGCCCTTTTATGTTTTTGTTATAACACTTAAATTTATTTTAAAAACTAATAATAATTGAACAGTTATTTTATTATAACTGAAAACTATAGAGTGAATGTATATTATCCCATCCTCGTCGCCAACTAATATTTATTTTTATAACTGAAAACAATAGAGTGAATGTATATTTTATAAATAAGAACGCATAGAAACCATCAGAACACTCTCTTAAATATAATTATCATTATAGTTTTTGTGTGGTTCTCAAATATGAAAAATTACCGGAGTGAATATTTTTAAAGAAAACGTTATTTTAATATTTAAGTGAGTTTTATAACTCCGGAACCAGCTTAGTCTCAAAGACCAAATTTATATCACTTAAACAGATCGATTAGGTAGGTAATTTTTATTAGTTTCATAATTTTTCACTCATTCCCTTTTGAGATATTTCCGTGTAAACATCGCGAAAAATCATATATCATGTCATCATATATTATATATCAGATATCATATCATTTATATTGTTAAAAATCTCGTTTTTTATTCATCTTCGAGAATTTTTAAAATAACTTTCTTCACTTTTTAGGCAATAAGTTGTGAGGACAAAAAACACAAAGCATGTCCTTATGTTATTGTTAATTTTTGTTTTGATTCGATATCTAAAAAAATAAAGGAATTAGAAAGGTTTTCCCATCACATATTTCGCCTATAAAGCTGACTTAAAACGGCTGCGGCACTAAAAGTATTGGGCCGATTTATTGTATGATTTTTTATTTATGGTTTCATAATCACGAAAGGAAAAATAATAACTGGTCAAAAAATTACGAAAATCAAAAATGGCGGAAGGCAAGGTCTGGACGATTTCGAATGAATTGACCCATTATATATTTATATATATAGGGGGAGTGGGGGAGCCCGTGGCTGAGTGGCTGGCGCGCTAGTCTCTCATGCTAAAGTTGTGAGTTCGAATCCCAGTCCTGGCGGGGCTTTTATAAGGATGAAATTTAATGGGGAGTCACACACAACCTCTCCCCCGGATATGTAAGACCCGTTAGCCAAATGGTGGCTGTTAACAAAATTAGGTGTAGGGAGTGATGTACCTACCCTACAAATTGCATCGAGAAACGCGAGTGTAATCACCCAGGAGATATATATATATATATATATATATATATATATATATATATATATATATATATATATATATATATATATATATATATTAGATGTAAATTTGAATACATATTTTTTTTAGTAAACTAACTTTTTAAGGAAAAACCTTGATAAATTTGGTAAATTCTTTCAAAATGAAACTTTTTCGACCCCCTGCTTAAAATACTTTTGATGGTTAATTTGTTCTTAAATATCCTATATACCACATATAGGAACACATTGAGGAACTGAATGCGCTTTCATTACAAAAATAATGGTTATTGTCATAAATTTTACACTGATGTTTGACGCTCTCGGACCACAACACGTCAATAAGAAAAGGGTATAAAGAAATGCTTCCAATTGATCCTAAGACGTGACCCGATCTATTGGAACCACATGCAGCTGCTGCCTTCATGGTTCCTCTCTTCTCCCTCGCACAGCATCATAATTGATTGTTTTCAAAAAAGTGTATCTTATAGTGAGTGTATCTGGCACTGATGACCAAGATGTTTAGTGCCAATAAATAAATCAAAACCAAACCACGCACAGCATCACTAATGGCATATCTGCTTCTATGACTGACCATCTGCGGAACGTCACTAATCACCAAAACCGGCTATCGCGAGTAGTGTTATAAAAAAAGCTAGCCTTATTGAAGGCTCAGAGCCTCACAACAAAATACCTCGAGTCTTATCTCAACCTTTATGAAACACTGTCATGGGCTTAAAACATTTTCTTAAAGTTTTCTAGACAATTTTGCTGTAAATAATCATCAAAATTGTTTCACCTACAATGAAAATTAGCATAAAATTAAATGCTAATTTTCATTCGTTTTTCTGGCTATATATTGTAAACGAAACAATGGATTTTTAGTGTTTCCACAATTTTCCGACTATTTTGGGGTGACCTGATACGATAATCATCATATCGTTTCCTCCCCAATTTCCATTCGCGTTTTCCGGTTCTATCTCATCTACGAATCAATGGGGTTTCACCATTTCCACTCTTCATTACCTTTTACAAATTTTTGTGATAATATATTTAATATAAAAAGACAATATATTTTTTGAAATCTTTCTCTTTCCAATAGTATATTATACGTCTAAAATACTGCTCTTATAAAAAAATACAATAAAAAATATGTACAGTTCATTATCAATGCTGATAAGATGGTATAGTTAATCTTTAATAAGGTTAATCGTATAATAATTAGTAATCAAGTTAGTTTTTATTTCATTAATACATTTATGCCTTATTCATTACTCTCCATTATCTTTTACAAAGTTTTGTGTAAAATAATATTTTTTCTAAAATCTTTCTCTTTCCAATGGTTTTGCCACGTCGTTACTTCTCTCCCCTCTTCTTTTCAAAAAGACCCATATTTTAGAAGTTGCCAATCTCCTAAAATTGCCAAAGGGAGGCGGGACTGATATTATATATTATATATATATTATATATTATATTATATTATATATTATATATATTATATATTACTGATATATGGGAAGTGCCCGCGGGGCAGCCCACAGACAGCCCAAGCTGACGGATAATCCAAGAGGGTTTGGGAAATGCCTTTTGACTTTTGCCGACAAAGCTTATTAATACTTGTTTAATTAATATAATAATTATCCAATCCTAACCTACTCCCCTCAGTATCTTCAATACATTACAGTAAATTATAAGTCTAAAATACTGTCCTGATTATCAAAAAATTGTGGCTATTGCACCCTAACTCAGCCTCCACTGGCTTACACGAGTGATGTAGCTGAGAGAGAGGTGCTGGGATCTCTTGGATTCAGCTTCTCCCATCACTTGTGGAGGGAAAAGCCCAGTTTGGGGCCCCTTTAGCAGATTGTATAAACTGTATATAGTTAAGTTTGTTTGTATGACTTTTATTTATTTCCCAACTTGTATTTAACTCTACTGCAGGTTGTTTTTGTTTTTTTGGTTTTTATTAATTGTAATCTTTTCTTGTATGTATGTAGTTGCATTATTAATTATAGTTGCCATTTTTATAAATTATCGGCCTTATAACTATCTTCCTATCCACTTTACGAACAAACTTCAATTTAAAATAATATTAGAACTCTTGGGAGCGCTAACAGCACTCCTACTAAAAAAATCAATTTACGAAAAAAAAAATTGGATAAATATTTCAAACAAAACAAATAAGTAAAAATATTGACGGAAATTAAATTTAGAGTTCCGGTAACCCCTGACTAGTCCTAAATATAATTATTAGGACATTTTGCTAAAATAAAATATTTTTAGCCGCATAGATTTTCAAAACTTTTTTTGCAACTCTGCTGTCTTAGAACATTCATCCTATCAACGTTACAAGAAACATTCATTTCGATAATTGTTATAACTCTTAGGGGTGCAAACAGAACTGCGAAAAAAACAAGAATTTTGAAAAACTATTAAAAGTCTGAAAGGGTTATAAAATTTAGCATCTCAGAGCAAAATGTCCGTATAAATAAGTATAAGATCTAGTCGGTGGTGCTACCGGAACTCCGGTCAATAATAATGTTTGGGTTAAATTTATAACCCTTCCGGTCTTGTAATAGTTTGTCAAAATTTTCGGGTAAAGTATTTTTTCAGAAATCGTTGTTTTTAGTTGGAGTCATCTTTTGAAAACCTTTTTGAAAATATAAGGGACTAGAACTTTTTTATTTCGCAACTTACAGCAAAATCTCCGTATATTTATATTTACATCTAGTCGGGGGGCTGCCGGAACTCTAGTTAAAATTTAATTTCCGTCAATATTTTTATTTTGGTTAAAATATTTATCCAATTTTTGTTTTTTTGAAAATTGAATTTTTTAGTCGGAGTTCTGTTGGTCTCTGTAAGAGTTCTAACACTTTTCTACTTGAAGTTTTTTCGTAAAGTGAATAGAAAGAAAGTTATAGGACCGCTAAGTTGCAAGAAACGTAAAGTTCGCCTCCTTCAACTTTGGTCGTCATTTTGAGTGTCTTAAACTACAGAAATATTTGTAAAAATGGTCGAGAACACTAGAACTCTATTGCTGGCTACCAGAACTCAAATGAAAATTCAATTTACTTCCGATATATCCGATTTTCATGTTTCATAGACAGTTTTAATTATTTTATAAATTCTAATTTGTATTGTTATTTTTGAAGATAGCGAAAAATGTATAAAGATTAAGAATCAGGAAAGTGCAACAAAAAAAAAAAAAAAACGAAATTGAAATCTTAATTATATATATATATATATATATATATATATATATATATATATATATATATATATATATATATATATATATATATCCTTGTAGCTCCGTTATTTTCAAAAATAGAGAAAAAATTTATTAGTTTTTTTTTTTTTTTTTTAAAACCAAAATGATTCCAATAATTATAAAAAGAGGCTAATTTATTTTTACTTATAATTTTTGAAGAACCCCGGCACTTAGTGTTTAAATGTAGAAAATATAAAGGAGAGTACGAATTTACAACGGAGGAAGATACTACATTTTTTTAAAACATGGAAAAAGTGCAGATTAAGAAGATGGAAGTGTTCTTCAAGAAAAATACAAATTGTAGAATTTAGTTAAAGTGTATGATTTTAATAAATGTGTCATTGTACACATATTTCATTTAAATTATACACTGAACTAGTAGGATTTGTTAACAAATCTTGAAGGTCATTTGTTATACAAATAAATAAATTGAGGAAATTTTCGAGAAGAATTATTACGTTCATCAACCCATTTCCAGAATTATTAAAATATTAATCCAAACTGGAATGTAAGCGATGGAAGTCAATTATTTCAGAATTGGAATCGGCAAGTTGAGGGTAGGTGAAGGTTCCATTTCCTCAATTTGCGAAGCCATTAGCTGAGCTCCCTTCGGCTGTGCTCTCCTCAAATATTTCTGTCGTCCTCACTGACCATCAACCTCTTCAAACCCTCTTTCAGGAAGGTTAAGGAGATTCCAGAGGGAGATCTTACAGCCTGACAAATGGACGGGCAGGAATACTCGGCGTAGGCTGGAATGGACCCTGCCTCTCAGACTTAAAATTGTTCAGATAAATAATAATAATAATAATAATAACAGGCCTACCGAACCCGAAGGTTCGATGCTCATACCAAGCCCAAGCTCCCGAGATCAGCCTTAACGCAATCCTCCCATCGACGCAACGGCCTACCTTTCCGTTCAACGAGTACCAACTTTCTCGGAAGTCGTTCCTCACCAATAAGCTCTGCAATTCCGCGTTATGCAACCTTCTAAACTCCCCAGTGGCCTCATCTCTCTTCGGACCAAATATTTTACGTAGTACCTTATTTTCGAAAACCTTAAGCCGTTGTTCATCCTTCATAGTAAGCGGCCACGTTTCACATCCGTAAAGGACCGTTGGAAGAATAATAGTTTTATAAATTCTAACCTTTAAGTTTTTAGACAGAAGCCGCGAGCTAAGTAACTCAGCAACTATATAATAACACGCATTTCCCAACTTTAACCGGGACTTGTTATCATTGAACCTAATTACTTGAATTTCTCTACGTGTTCAAAAGTATTCCCTGATATATTAATATCATCAAGATCGCCACCATTTCTGCTACTAATCATATATTTCGTCTTATCGGTATTTAATTCGAGACCTATTTGTTTACTGTTTTTTTTTAACACACTTGTATTTAGTTGTATGGTTCCCGCGTCTTTACCTAGCAGTAATAATCATCGGCATACCCCAAAACCGGAATTTTATCACCCAGATTTAAACCTTTCTCGGTACACGTCACCTTTTCTATGACATGTTCTAAAGCTATATTAAATGAAACAGGTGAAAGGGAGTCCCCTGTTTTAAACCCGATTGCACCTTAAATCTCTCGAAGTAGTTATGACCGATTCTGACTATGGTATGTTTCCAACATACACATCTCCACTAGATGTACCAAATTTTTAGGTATTCCCTGTTTAATCATGAAACTATAAAATTTCAGTTTTAATAAATAAACTATAAAATGTAAAGCAATAGTCAGACGGGGCTCATATGCCTATATTTTAAATTGTCTTCCTCTAAAGTACCTTTAGTTAGTTTTAGATTCTATAAAAATAACCATATCATCCTTTTACCATTGATAGAAAGGGATAAATATATAAGTGGGCCAATTTGATATACAACTAAAGGAGAAAATAGCGAAACTATTTGTAATGCAATTTTTTAAGTTTTAAACATAAAAAACAGTTACATAGATGTATAAAATACTGTTGGAAAGCTAAATATTTTAGAATAAATATTATCTCATACACAAAATTAAAATGACGGAGAGTAATGAAAAGCCGAAAAAACTGATTGTCGTAGAAAAAAACATAATATGTTATTTAATAAAACACGTGTTTTTATTAAACCTCAATGTAATTAATTCATTAACAATTTATTTTTACATCTAAATGTATTAATAAATTCTTAAATTGATTTTAACAACGGAGGTAAGTGAAAGTCGTGTGTCGCGCGCACCAGATTTTTTTTTAGCTCTATAAAACATCCTTCGGCATTCAAATTTATTTTTTATAATGGAGGGGTATAGTGAATGAAATCGAATTTAGGGTAAAGAAAGAAAAACTAAGAAAATTGATTTTCATTTAGTCTAAATATCTCCTTTTTTAAAAGATTCACCTAAGAAATGGTAATTTTTTTTTTGTTTTAAATACGATGAATTCTATACAAAACTTGTATCAAAACACTCGAAAAATAAACTTCTGGGAACAATTTTTTAGCAGCGTCCATTCGACTAAAATCATTTATTCTTACTAGAAATGTATCGTAGATCCACGGAAGGCAGCGACGGAAACTGACGTATAATTTCTAATAAAAAATCAATATAAATAAAAGGGAAAAAAGTTTAATTCATATTATAATTTTTTATTAGTTATTAAAAGTATAGTTATTTATTTTTTTTTTTTATTAAAAGAAATAATAGAAAATGAAACTGAAAATACAGAGAATTTTTTTGAAGACTTGAGATTAGCGTGGACTATTCCTTTTTCTAGTTAAGGAAACCGCAATATGCTCATTTTTATAGTTTTTCACAAGATATGAATTCCTATTAAATAAGTAAAAAAACAAAACATAGCCTAATATGGAAATAAAGTTGTCCTAACCCGTATTTCTTGATGTCACACATAATGTCCTATCTGCGTAATAATAATTGAAACAAATATTTTACGAGTTGCTTTAAACTTTTTTTAATTTATTATGTTTTTATTTATTCAGACATTAATAAAGAAATGTGATGTTCGCAAAACAGGACTTTTACTTACCTCCGTTCTTAAAATCACTTAAAGAACTTTTAAATAAATTTAGAGTTTAAAGAATTACTTGTATTCCATACAAATGTTTATTTTCGATCTAACGATCTAGCAATGAAAGTCATTAACTACATCAATCACTTAGTTTTATCTAATTAGATTATTGCTATTCGTTACCATATAAAACTTTCTAAATATCATTTTTTTTTTAATCTGAAGCTTTCTAACGGTAGATTGTACGCCTAAGTTACTATTATCATATTCGAAAACAAATTTAACTGAACAAATATTTTTGCATTTTATCCTTTAGATGGTTTTAGAATTATATTTTAATTTACGTTATTCTATTTTAATTATTTAATCTACGGTTTTAGAACATACCTCCCCTGGGAATTCCGAATGAAGACCCGACGCCCACAAGCACATCCGGACGCCAGGAGATCCCAACGCCTCTCAGTCAGTCGCGAACTCTCTCAGTCTCCACTGGCTTAATAGATTGGCAGAAGTAAATATTGTATATGGGTCACTCCATTCATTATCGTCCAGACTTTGCCGCTCGACCTTTCTGATTTTTTGAACAGTTATTCTCTATCCTTTGGTAAATATATTTTTTTTTTATTTATTTATTTAAAGAAATTTACAACTGTATTGATTCAATACAACAAGTAAATTGGATTGATTTGAGATTAAGAAACATGATTGTCCTGTGAAGAAACTACCCACTGGTAGAACTCCAATGTCCAATTTATGGTAAGAGGTCTCTTGGCCATCTTCTTTTTAGTTGCCTCGGTGGATTGTCTGGAATAGATGTTGAGGAGAGGTCACGGATAAGCGGGTTTGAGTGGGCAGGAAGTTTGGAATGGAAGGATGTATATCTGGATCGGGCTAAGTCTTCAACTAATGGGATATTTAGGTCTTTATGGATAATTTTATTTGTAACAAAGTATGGAGCATTAAGGATTTTGGATTGCAGGGGTTAGATACCAGAGGAAATTGGTGGTTTAGTGGACCCCCATAACTCAATGCCGTAGGTCCAAATAGGTCTTATAATGGTTATATAAATGAGTTTTTTGCAGTAAATAGAAAGTTTTGAGCGTGTTGTAGTAATCGGTATCTACGAGCAGTTTCCTGTCGTTTCGGTCTAGTATGAGGGTTCCATGTGAGGCGTTTGTCTAGGTTTAGTCCTAAGTACCAGTTCTGACACCATTCTTCGATAGCGGATTTGGTAAATATAAAACCATAAATTAAGACATTTAGTGTTGTAGCTGTTTTAGGTCAGCTTCGCGGGCAAACACATGTGATGGTTAAATCTTTCTAACTCCTGTCATTTTTTAGATATGAAATAAAAATGAAAATTAACAATAAGATAAGGACATGCTTTGTATTTGTTGTCCTCACAACTCATTACCTAAATAGTGAAGAAAGTTGTTTTAAAAATTCTCGAAAAAAAATAAAAAATGAGATTTTTTTTTTTTTTTTTTTTTTTTTTTTCATAGGAAAATTATTTTATGGGACTTTGTCCCTTAAGAATAACATGAAATTTATAAATAAAGGTAGCACATCTGGCCAGAAAACATTAAATATATATATATATATATATATATATATATATATATATATATATATATATATAATTATGTACATAGGTAAAAGAGGTAGAAAAAGAAATTTATATAAATGCATGTACATACACACCTCTATGTACCAAAGATAAGAGAAAGCATAAGAAAGTAAAATAAACAAATAGTAAACGGAAAGCAAGAACAACCAATTTTGAACACACTAACAAAAAAAACAAAAACAATATATACATATACATACATATATATATATATATATATATATATATATATATATATATATTATATATATATATATATATATATATATAATAAAATTTAAAAAAAAGGTAAACATAGGACATTCATTTCTTATAATGATTATAATGAAAAATCTAATTTAAAATTAAAAATAAAAAAAACAACAACTTTTAATTATTGTTTCTTGTATCGCTTAGTCATAGTCCTACTTGCTGTAAAAATTTCGATCTTGAGAACATAGCTCTTTTTTCTGTATGAATTTTCAAAATTGGAAAAAATTCATTTTTCGCGATGTTTACACGGAAATCTTTCAAAAGGGACTGAGTGAAAAATTATGAAACTAATACAAATTACCTACCTGTACGATCTGTTTAAGTGACATAAATTTGGTCTTTGAGACTAAGCTGGTTCCGGAGTTAAAACTTCTCTTGACTGTTAAACTAACGTTTCTTTAAAACATATTAACTCCGGTAATTTTGCATATTTAAGAACCAAACAAAAATTATGAGAGTATTTTATACATTTTTGTTCATTTAAAACACATTACATAGGAAGCCAAGAAAGCGGTTTTAGAAAATTACGAAAAATTACATCAACTGAAACTTTTGGCGCGCTATGACAAGGGAGGTTAGAAACTGAAATATATTAAACCTCTATTAGATAAATACTAATGGACAAAATTTAGTCATCATAAAATCATTTCCAACCTTCCTTGTCATAGCGCACCAAAGGTTTCCGCTAATTTAATCATTCGTATTTTTTTCAATCTGCTTTCATGGCTACTTAGGTAATGTGTTGTAAGGACCAAAAATGAATAAAATACTCTCATCATCATTCTAGTTTTTATTTGGTTCTTAAATATGCAAAATTACGGGAGTTAATATTTTTTAAAGAAACGTTAGTTTAACAGTTATAAGAATTTTATAACTCCGGAGCCAGCTTAGTCTTAAAGACCAAATTTATAACACTTAAACACATCGTATAGATAGGTACTCTGTATTAGGTTCATAATTTTTCACTTTTTTTTTAACTCTCTTAGGAGATTTTTCCGTGTAAAAATTGCGAAAAATGATTTTTTTCCAAATTTGAAAATTGATATACAAAAAAGGACTATGTTTCCAAGATCAAATTTTTCACAGCAAGTAGGACTATGACTAAGCTATATAAGAAAAAATAATCAAAAGTGAGAATTATATCTTTTATCTTTATAAAAATCTTGGATTTTATTTATTTTCGATCATTTTTTTAACAACTTTCTTCACTATTTAGGTAACGAGTTGTGGGAACAAAAAAATACAAAGCATGTCCTTATCTTTTTGTTAGTTTTTATTTTATATATAAAAAAAATACAGGAATTAGAAAGATTTTCCCATCACATGTTTTTGCCCACGGAGCTGACTTAAAACGGTTGCAATACTAAAAGTATTGCCCAGACTTTCTTTTTCATTTATGGAATTATATTCACGAAAGGACAGGAAATAGGTGGTCAAAAAATCTCGAAAATCAAAAATGTCAAGATGCAAAATTAATGAGAATTGGAGGATTTTAAATGTACTGATCCCTATATTGATGAATGTGGCCAAGCTTATTATAATTTATTTTTCCCATGTTTCGGTTTATTTATTCTTCTTTGGATTTTGTTTCAATTTACTGAACATATGGAATGAATCATTTCTTATAGCACTAATACTCATTGTCCAAGATTGCGGTAGATTGTATTATTTATAAATATAACTATTAAAAAAAGAACATTGGAACGTAAGGAGTACGGAGTACGGGACAAAAACTCGATCTTGCCGGAAAACGATATTATCTACTAAAGGATACCTCAAATCTTCTGTGTTTAGCTTTAAACCATTTATCATATTAGTACGTTCGGTATCTACAGCTGATTTGTTCTTGATAGTATCAGCTGTTATATTAACACATATACTTTTTTTTTTTAACTTGGTCATTTATACTCAAGACAAAAACATATATTCCTGTTGAAAAACGAATTTGAAAACGTTTACGAACGCAATACTTTTCTTTACTATATATTTCATGTATGGGTAAGTGAAAGTAAAAAATACTCAATATATACTGGAATTAATTGCTGTAATAATTTATATTAAGATAGTTAATTTGAACCATATCTTGCATCACCTCTGGTAGAGCGGTGAACATTAGTTGATATTATATCGGTTATCAATAGGTCGCTGTTTTAAATCCGGCCCGGAGGGAAGTTTTTTATCATATCAAATTCATTATTTAAACCGTAAAAAATATTTCTTTTGCTAATATTAAGTTAATTTTTATGTAACTTCCTTAAATAGGAATGTTAAATATTTAATTTGGAAATTATTTATTTATTTATTGAGATATATTACAATTTGTTTCTATATGAACATTAGTAATAATGATATAAGATCCCATTCACACAATATATACAGTATACAGTCAAATAAAATAAAATATAAAATATATACAAAATAAGAAAACAAACAACAACCTATAATTGAGATAATTACAAATAAATGATATATATAGAATTAAATAATAATAAAGATCCGGGAAACGTTCAGCCTCATAAATTATTTCACACCTATTTTTACGATTTTATCAAAAACGATGTAAAATAAATGGGCTTTAATATGATGTAGGTTTCATTCTGATTGAAATAATCTGACACGGCTAAAATTCCGAAATTGGAAATTTTTTCCTCTATAGTACCTTTACCCATGTAGATTCGAAGAAAATATTCATTTTATCTTATTAGGATTCGTAATTTTTAGTTTTTGAACTTAAGGATAATAGATTTCGGAAAAAAAATATTATCTCATATACAAAACGTTTTATTTAAATTGACTTTAAACTTTTTAATTGTTCATAAATTGAGTTTAACAGCCGATGTAAGAGAAAGTCATGTGTTGGCTGCACCAGGTACTTGTAATACGAACGACAGTTAAATTATTTGGATATTGTGCACACAAAACAACTAACATAGCGATTAAAAAATGCTAGGGTGGGAGAAGGAGAGAGATGATTTGGGGCTATAGGTATTTTTATGATGGCATAATAAAAAAATAAATTAATTAAATAAAAAACATTCTGCATAAAGACACCTACATCACCCAGAAGCATGAAATATAATTTAGAACCTGTTCTCACGATCACCAAATATGCATAAGAAATTAAATAATAAAATAGTCAAGCCTTATCGGAGGGGTACGACCACAAAGACCGTGACAGGAGATTTCTATATATTACACAATTATAAATGGCAAATTATGAAAATAAATGTAAAAATACCTTAGATGCATCTCTCAGATATTTTACGAGTCGATTATTATTTATTTCCGTCATAAAAATAAAATCGCATAGATTCTGCTAAAAAGTTGTTTATAGTTCTGAAAAATAAACTATTATCACAAGGATTATTCAAATGCTTTAATTAAACCGTAAACTTTAACACAAACGGCGGGGCATTCTTCATTGAACCAGGGTTTCTTCTTCGTATTCAGCCTTAAACTTGGGCCAGATTTAGCGCCCACTTTAATATTATCTCTGAATTAATATAATATAATATAATATAATAATAGGCTTACCGAACCCGAAGGTTCGATGCCGATACCACCAAACTTCGCCTGCACAGACTCGTCCAATGTTCACCGGTCAAGCCCAAGCCCCCGAGATCAGCCTTAACGCAATCCTCCCATCGACGCTTCGGCCTACCTTTCGGACGCCTACCAGTCGGTTCAGCGAATACCAACTTTCTCGGAATCCGTTCCTCACTAAGCCCAACAACTTTACGCGCCCATTTGAGTCTCCGCGATGCTATCAACTCAATTATATTCACCGGGTACAAACTCCGCAATTCCGCGTTGTGCAACCTTCTAAACTCCCCAGTGGCCTCATCTCTCTTCGGACCAAATATTTTACGCAGCACCTTATTCTCGAAAACCTTAAGCCGTTGTTCATCCTTCAAAGTAAGCGGCCACGTTTCGCATCCGTAAAGAACCGTTGGAAGAATAATAGTTTTATAGGTTCTAACCTTTAAGTTTTTAGACAGAAGCCGCGAGCTAAGCAATTTACCAACCGAATAATAACACGCATTTCCCACCTTTAACCGGGACTTTATTTCTTCCTGGATTTCATTTTTTCTTGTTATCATTGAACCTAAATACTTGAATTTCTCTACGTACGAATTTCTCTGAATTAATGCGTTAGATTAATCTACCCAGGATTTCCCCTCATCTTCACATTCCTCCTGTAATCCCCTTCTCAATTAAAATATGCGAAATTATCAAAAAAATTAAACGCGCTGAGTAATGATGCTCAATATTATTACAAGGAGGGAATTACGGTGGGGTAATGGAATGGCGACGCACAGTGTCTCACCGATTTTGATGAAATTCATGTTTGGTGGATCTGGTCACTGCAATATTGTACTCTAGAAAATATTAGGGGCCAACGCTCCCAAGGAGTCGCGTAAAAAAAAAAACGGAAAGTTTGTGCGCGAAAAACACATTTTATTTAATATCTATGGTCCTAGTTCAAGAAGAAAAATATGATTGGTGTGTAAATTAAAAGTGGAATAATTTAAAAAATAAGCTGTTAAAATATTTAAGTTTTATGCCTGGTAATAACCCTGAAAATAAAAATAATCTCGTCAAAAGAGTACTTTTAATAAGATCCAAATTTTCGGGACAAAAGTATGCACGAGTCGTTCGATATGAGATATATCAGCCGTTTTCTGTGTCAGAATAACAAAACTGTGAATTGATTTCTACGCTTTTAGTAAGGTAGAACTCATTGTTGGCTATAGAAATTTCCAATGGAAAGATCAGAAAAAAATTGACATTTATTTTAATGTCAAACAAAATTGTCCCAAATGATAAACTATAATGAAGTACTGCCCCGAAGCGAGATTAGGTCCCTGCGATGGGTCGGAACCTTCAAAGAATCCTCGGCTCGCGTGGCACAGTAGAAGGAGTTCCTCAGCCAGTATAACATAGAGGTTGTGTATAAACCTGGCCATAATAACATTGTAGCGGACTATCTTTCGCGGGCGCTGGTTGTTAAAGCTATCGAGGAGGAGGAGAGCGGGCCGTCCGATGGTATTCGACAGTTCTTTCCTGAATGGACGCCTGAAGGCAAAGGAGGGCGCGGAACCCCGGAATCTAGCAGTGGCGATGTATCTTACGAGCGAGTGAGCCCGTCGGATGACCCTGCGATGAACATGGAAGATAGGGCCTACTGGGCCTACTGTCGGAGGCTAATGGGAGGTGTGCTGCAAAAGATGGAACCGACTGTCAGAAGCTACTGGGAGGTGTGCTGCCCGAAATAGAACTGACTGTCAGAGGCTACTGGGAGGCGTGCTGCTTAAGATAGAACCGACTCTCAGAGGCTACCGGGAGGTGTGCTGCTCGAGACAGAACCTTCTGTCAGAGGCTACTGTGAGGTGTGCTGCTTAAGATAGAACCGACTGCCAGAGGCTACTGGGAGGTGTGTTGTTCGAGATAGAACCGACTCTCAGAGGCTACCGGGAGGTGTGCTGCTCGAGACAGAACCTTCTGTCAGAGGCTACTGTGAGGTGTGCTGCTCAAGATAGGACTGTTTGTCTGAGGCTGCTGGGAGGTGTGCTGCTAAAGATGGAACCGACTGGCAGAGGCTACTTGGAGGTGGTTTGGAGGCTGGTTGAAGGTGGCGAGTTAAAAGAGTCGGATGATGATGATTTATTAACACTAATATATTAACATATAGTTGTGTTCTTTGAAATATGAGGGAATCACCTTCGTTCCGATAGTACCGAATCCATCTGTTTTCAAGCCTTAAATTAATAAATTGCAAAATAATGGAATAATTAGTGAAAAACAAAACAAGATACACTGAATTATTTCAAAGTCGAAAACTTAAATGTTTCATATTTACCTAAAACTATTTCTTTCACTCAATTAACTGAGTTATAGAGATATTTATGAGTTAATTTAAAGTTGTTTTTATTTTTATAATTTCTCGGTTTATTTTTATTTCAGTTTCAAGTGTCATGGCTGCGAGTACAGTTCACTATACGTATAGCTCTATCTTTCTTACCTTCTCATCACTGTGTTACCGCATGAATATCCTTCAAACTTTGTGAATCGTGAGATATTGCACTATTGAATACTTTACCGAACACAAAAGAGAGGTGAGTGGTGTTTTGTTGTAAAGACAATTACAGACTAGTGACCGCATGGGCTGGAGATAAGGGCCAGCTGTGCCGGCTAATCCTTCCCTAGTGTTGACAAGGTCTCGGCCAGGACTGTTCTTCAACGACGTAATTTATAAACATTAGTTTTATTCCTCAATTGAGTTTTTCATTTCTATTTTATTTTGTTTTTTAAGAAATTTATTTATTTATTTTCATTAACTTAGAAATGTTTGCTTTGTTTTTTATTGTGTATGTAAATAATTGTAAATAGTTTAGTTTTAAGATCTTTAAGGTTAATTTTCTTAATTATTAATTTATTTAGGTATATATTTCTTTTCTAATAATTATATATATTTTCTTCAATTTTTATAGGTCTCTTTAATTTCTTTAGGTTCATATATATGTCATTTTTACAGTTGTTTTTTTTTTCCCTTATTAAATTAAGTTATGGATCTAGATCAGACCCAATCTTGTGACGACTCGGAGGAGGAGACTCCCTTTTCTGAAATAAGCGAGTCAGACTCACAGTATTTAAAGCCTAGGACACTACAGAAACGCCAGAGAAAGAACACTGGTTCCGCTGGTAATTCACCGAATAAAAAAACAAAAACAAAGCGGCTAAGACCAAACAGCAATCGAAAACAATGCCATCACCGCCTAAAACTCGCAGTACCACTGCAGCCAACCTAAATGAGACAACGGCGCCATCTTCTTCAAAACCTACTGCTTCTACTTTTCCCTCTAGCACTTCAGCTAACGCCAACATTAAAAATCATCTCCCGGAACCACAAGGATTTTCTGACCCCGAACCACCTCCAATATATGTCTCCAATATAAATAACTTCCTCTCGTTCGGTAAAGAAATTTCTGATCTAATAGGCCAGCCAAACTTTCAATGTTTTTCACGTATAAATGACATAAAAATTAATACTACTAATAAGAAAAGTTACAAAAAACTGATCACTTATTTAAGTACAAACAATTTTGATTTCCATTGTTACCAACTAAAACAAGATAAACCTTATCGAGTAGTTTTGAGAGGGCTCCACTCATCCACTCCTACTGAAGCCATCAAAAGCGGCCTAGAAGAAATTGGCCATAACGTTAGGAACATCTGTTCTGTAACGCACCCAAGAGAAAAATATGCGTTGCCCCTGTTTTTCGTGGATTTGGAGCCAGCCAGGAATAACATGGAGATATTCCAGGTAAGACGGCTGGTATATTCGACAGTTAGGTTTGAAGAGCCAAGACAGAGAACAATAATCGTCCAGTGCACCAGATGTCAAACTTTAGGGCACACAAAGTCCTACTGCCATCACCCTGCTAGGTGTGTCAAGTGTGCCGGGCCACACACCTCTGATACATGCCTCAAACCCCCTAATGAGCCTGCAAAGTGTGCACTTTGTGGAGAAGGCCATCCAGCAAGCTATAGGGGCTGTAGCGTATATAAAACTCTTCTAAGGCAGAGGACACAGCACCTAGCGGAACCACGAGTGGAACAGAAGATTCGCCCGCAGGTACCTGATTTGGATTTTACTAATTTTCCAGAAATTGTGAAACAAACAGGTATCGTCGTTCAACAGATGCCAACTACAACTGCCGTCAAGGAACTCACAGAGCACACCAAAAAGCCTTCCTCCGATATCACCGCCATCAAGAATCAACAGCCACGGCGACAGGCGCCTCCTAAAGCCCAAACCAAGCCTCCGGCCTCCCATTCTAACCCACAACCTGCACATCGACCCGTTCCCCCCCATCTACCCTTACGGGTAAAATTGCCTCCTGAACAACCTCCCCACATACCATCTCCTTCTGTTCAGCTGACTCAACCAAACCCCTCGCCTCAAGTACCTCAGCGGACTGAACATCATCCTATCCCACGGCGAGCCCAGCCCCAAGCCAACAATCCTGACCATACAAATCATCCACAAGTCTCTTACCCACAGCCGTATCCCAACCAAGATCCTTTCAACATATGCTCCATTCTCCAGTCCTTTCTTTCAGATCTTAAAGAAACTATCCTACCACTAATCACCCTTCTCACTAGAATCCTTACCCAAATCCCATTCAATTTCTCACAATGAGTGTAAAGCCCCTAGCAATCCTATTGTGGAACGCTAACGGTCTACTCAACCACCGTGACGAATTGGACATATTTCTCCATGACAACCATATTGACATAGCACTTTTGACTGAAACTCACTTTACACGACGAACACGTTTTTACATACGTGACTACATCACATATAGATCGGACCACCCAGACAACACTTCCCATGCCGGGTCATGCATCCTTATCCATAAGTCCTTACCTCATTCCCTTATTCCATCTACTCCAACTGACGCCATACAATCAACCTCAGTGACCATTTCCACTCGTCCTTTCCATCTCACCCTCGCAGCTGTATAAAGTCCTCCTGGTATTTCCCTTTCCTTTAACCAACTTGAAACCCTGTTTCGATCCCTCGGACCGCGCTTTATCGCTGGAGGAGACTATAATGCTAAACACCAACGGTGGTTTGAAACAAGTGGTGGACGGAACAGTCGAAGACTTGGAAAGCAAATTGGACTTGAACACTCCACTCAAGACAAATAATGATATTGATACAGCTGTAAAAAAACTGACTGACTCCATAACTTGCAGTATAACTGAAAACACAAAGAGCACCAAGATTAATGACACTCAACGTACTGATCTGCCACAGCATATTCGATTATTATTAAAAGAAAAACGCAAAGCGAGATCGAAGTGGCATAAGACACGATACCCAGCTGACAAAACTTACTATACCAAACTAACTAACAAACTCAAATCAGAAATAAAGACATACAAAATTCAAAATTTACTCAACTTTACTGAAAATCTTACTACAACAGACAAATCGTTATGGACAACCACAAAAAAACTTCTTAAGTTCAAAGACTTTAACCATCCACTCCTGACTGAAAACAAAACCTGGACAAGATCTGACGAAGAGAAAGCCCAGATATTCGGACAACATCTTTACAATACTTATACTCCCCATCCAGATATCCTTAATCCCTTCCACCTTGAAAGGACAGAAGAAGACCTAACTATTCCCCTCCAAATGACCCTTCCACCTAAAGCTTTCCATCCTTCAGAAATATCCAATATCATTCATAGATTACCCGCTCGAAAAGCTCCTGGCCATGACAAAATCACTTCCCATATCTTGAAACATCTCCCTCAAAAAGCCATCCTATTCCTCACCTACATCTATAATGCCGTACTACGTACTACTTATTTTCCTGCCTCCTGGAAATTATCCATAGTAAAAATGATCCCTAAGCCCAAAAAGTTACCTGAAAATCCATCTTCCTACCGTCCCATATCTCTTTTATGTATTATGGGAAAAATTCTGGAAAAACTCCTTCTGAAACGAATCTACCCAATCCTTGATTCCCATCATATTATTCCAGATCATCAATTCGGTTTCCGTACATCTCACTCCACTATCCAGCAATGTCATCGTGTGGTGGACGTTGTCTCCTCTGCGTTGGAGCGCGGATTGTACTGCACGGGAGCCTTTCTCGACGTAGAACAGGCCTTTGACCGAGTCTGGCACCCGGGATTGCTTTACAAGCTCCGTCTATTTCTCCCTCCTACTTATTTTCTTATTATACAGTCCTACCTTGCTGATAGATCTTTCCAAATAAATCACCACAGCTCCTATTCCTCCCTTTTTTCTCAATCTGCTGGTGTTCCCCAAGGCAGCATCCTAGGGCCTGTCCTTTATACAGTCTATACAGCTGATATCCCAACCCATCCTAACACTTTCCTTTCTACTTATGCTGATGACACGTGTGTGTTATCGGTAGATAGTGATCCATTTACTGCCTCCCACACTCTTCAATCCCACATCCGAGACCTTGAAGTATGGTGTCAGAAATGGAGGATTAAAATTAATTCTAACAAATCCCACCAAATAACCTTTACCCTACGCCGTAAACCAATGACTTCCTGCCCCACAGTATCCTTTAATGACATTCCACTTGCCCCTGTTGAACAGATTCGATACCTCGGACTCCACCTTGAAAACGTCTGACTTGGAACCCCCATACAAGACTGAAAAGACAAGAAACTGCCCGACGTTTTCGACTACTCCAACACTTACTGGACAAACGCTCCAATCTTCCACTTACTTACAAAAGACTTATTTATATGACCATCATAAGACCGATATGAACTTACGGAGTAGAGCTATGGGGCTCTACCAAACCATCAAATTCTTCTCGTATCCCATCCTTACAATCCAAAATCCTTCGTAAAATCCTTAACGCTCCTTACTTTGTCACGAATAAGCTCATCCATAAAGACCTCAATATCCCATATGTTACTGAATTAGCCCGAACCAGATATCAAACATTCCATGAAAAACTCCATTTCCACTCTAATCCACTAGTTTCTATCCTATCATCCTCTTCGATTCCTGATAATCCTCCGAGGCGTCTGAAAAGAAGATGGCCCCGAGACCTTCTAGTTTAAAATATTTTCAGAGTGCTGCCGATGGGTGGCATCTCTTCATGTATTTCATGTTAGATTACTATATCCATCACATTTACTTGTTGTATATAATTATACAGTTGTAAATATCAATAAATATGTTAGAAAAAAAAAAAAAAAATTATTTCAGGTTTTTGGTTAAAAAAAAATACTGATAATTTTTTTTTCTATCTTCTAAATTAACTGAGTTATTGAATAATTATATTTAATCAACCACTATTTTAAAAGTAATAGGATATCTTTGTCTAGGTGTTAGGATCGTCGTTGGATGCGCTAGTATTTTTGTGCCGGTTTTAGTTTCGGAGAAAAGCCGCAGGCGGCGTACGGCAGACAAATAGATTTTTTTTTCGTTATTTGGATTTTATATATCTTGAAACGTAATCCCTAAAATTTTGAGAGTATTTTTATTTTATTTTATTTATTTTTTCACAACGCTTCATCATTGAAAATAACCAAAAAGCTTAAATAATTATTAAGGGGTCTCATTACAAAAGCAAACCTCAAGTTTAAAGTCAATTTTGTATCATAAAGCACAGGCCTTAGTTGGTGAAATCAGAAATAAAATATACATCTTCTTAACGACTGCAAACATTTCTGGTTAAGTTTTTAAGGTATACCGATGGATACATTATACGTCAGGAACCATCAGAGTTAATTCCATTACTTCCTGCCTTATTTTTAAAAGCATCATCCTCTACATTTTAAGGAGTTGTATCTGGAATTATGGAAGCGAGAGGCTATATTAGTGAATAGTATTTATAGGGAGGGATTCTACAGTGTCGGCTGCCTCACAAGTCATTTGCAAAGCTAATAGCTCACTAAGTCTCCGGGGTATCCTTCTTTCAACACCACTTTCACAACACATCAACTTCTCAGTCTTTCAAAGAGTCACATCTTCTCAATATCATATATTATAATTAACATTGCCTTTAATAAATAATGGATAATATTCTGGATTCCTTAAGATATAACATTTATTATATTTATAGATCAGAGATTGTACGTCTTCTTTCTTAAAAATTATATTTATTGAAATTTTCTTATGTATTTACACAAATAAATTCAGTGTATTTGAGAATATATATATATATATATATATATATATATATATATATATATATATTAAACAATTGATATGGATTGTTCATTGATATACAAGTAAAGAAACTACCCATTGGCAGCCCTCCAAAATATGTTAAATTAGTAGGTCTTGAGGCCATTTCCTTTTCAGACGCCATGGAGGATTATAAGAAATTGAAGGATATAAACAACTGAATTGGAGTAGAGAATGTGATATGCCATGAAAAGAATAGTACCTGATTTGGGCCCATTCAGTATAAGGAACATTAAGCTCATTATGGATGAATTAATTCCTGACAAAGTAGGGAGCGTTGAGAATTTTCGATTTTAAGGATTAGACAAGGGAAAAATTTAAATGTTTTTGTACAGCCCAAAGGTCAACTTCGACTAACTTATTGTTATGTTTATCTGACGTGAATTTTTTTAAAATAATGTCTCATTTTCTTTGCCTTTTCAAAATATTTGGTAAATTATCTAAACCTGAGAGAAATCCTACTTGAAAACCTAAAGAATGCAGTCATCATGGATTTTATACAGAAAGAGTAGTTATAAATAAAGACCGGATTTCCATGATTTTGCAAATTCTATTTCCTTGCGTGTATCAATTTCCAACCAGGGCAGCTATCCCCTTCATGTATTGGGGAATAATATATTACAATTTTATATTGCACGAAATTCAAGTTTTGCCGTTTTTTCGCTAAACCGGCCGTTTTTATTGCATTAAATTGCATTTGATCGAACAAAATTTTCGGTATAAAAATACATATTAGCATGTAATGAATATTTACTCTGGTTAAATGTAGAATTAAATTATTAGTCAGAACAAAAAAAAATGAACGGATATATAAGGACTACTGACTTCAGTAAATATAGACATTAGTCTAACATAATGCGCTTTATTGTTTTTATTCGTTCAACGTCGTTTTTATTCATTTAAAGTCACCTTTTGAATTAGCCACTACAGGGACGTTCACTGTTATTGTTAAACTGAACCCTCTGTTTATAATTCTTTAGTATTCTCTCTGAGTAGGGAGCCCGTAGCTGAGAGGCTAGCGCTCTAGTCTCTCATGCTACAGGTTGTGAGTTCGAATCCCAGTCCTGGCGGGGCTTTTATAGGGATGTAAGTAAATGGGGATTCACTCACAGCATCTTCCCCGGGTATGTGAGACCCGTCAGCCTGAAGGTGGCCACTCACAAAATTAGGCGTAGGGAGTAATGACCCTATACTACAAATTGCATCGAGAAACGCGAGTTACATCGCGAGGCCCAGGGCCTGCACGGCCTGTCGCACCACTGAAAGAAAGAAAGAAGATTCTCTCTGAGTATTTAGTTTTAAGTACAATTCCAAACCTCAGATTTTCTTCAGAATTTGTAATGGCTAAAGAAATTAAATATCAAAGTTTGATTATAGTTCTATATTTCAAAACAACGGCAGATCTCGCATAATATAAGGCTAGATATTTAGGCTGATCAATTTCTTCCAAAAAAATTTAATTTTTTATTAAATCAACCTTTAACATTTGACGTTTCGGAATCTTTTACCATCCTCAGGACTCTACAAAGTAAAAATAACAATTTCCATTACATTAAAAATCAGTATAGTGAAGTGAATAATAAAACGTTTTATAAGAAAATATTATAAGTTAGGTGTCCATTATTAACAAAATTTAAAAATTATTATACCAACAAATTTTAAAATCAATAAGAGGTATTAAAAACAATAATTAACAATATTACATAGTAATAAGTTAATGCAATAAATGGCCGGGGGGCTAGCGTAACAGCCTCCCATGCTAAAGGTCACGGGTTCAAACCCGCAAGTGGTCCTAGGATTTTTTAATGGGATTAAAATATCCTTAGTTACGCCCTCCTTTGGAGGGGACGTTAAAAGGTGGTCCCGAGCCTGTGCGATGTCAGGTACTCGTTAAAGATCCCTATCCTAATAAAACCTGGATAGGCAAAATTTAGGACTCCCACTGTAGCATCGTCCGATTAGCCATAGTAGCATAAAGTGACGTTAAATAAATAAACAAACAGTTAATGCAATAAATAAATATTTTTAAATTACCTAGTTTATACCATTTTGAAATTCATTTGTTCCTTTCAACATTTTCACTGATACAAATATTAAAAAGAAAAATCAGTAAAAACTAGTCATTAAGTGAAACATCAGATCTGGGCAATACCCTGCTTAGATCTTTGTCCTCAACAGGATTAAGGATTAGACCAATTTATAACTTATATATGGTTATTGTTATTAATATTGTGAAATTCTTAAAAACATTTTATTATTTAATTTTATATTATATTTTTAATTTTTTTATTAAATCTGAGTAATGATAGCTTAAGGGTCTAGATCTATATTTTTATTGATGTATATAGCCACTAGGGTTTTCCATTTTGTTTATTCTTGACTATTTCTAAAATTTGTGATCTATTGAGATTAAAATTATGCTTTAATTTTATGTTATGTGGTGACAGTGCAGTTGTATTTATATTTTTGCTGTTGTTACAATTAATGTTATGTTGTTTAGTTCTATTACTGACTTTTTTGGATGTTTCATCTAAGTAGCATTTATTACAATCCAAACAATTTATTTTGTATACAACATTAAATATATCTTTATTCCTTATATGGTTTTTTGTACTAGTGAGGATTTTTTAAAAATATGTTATGCATATAAACCTCTCTTCTCCCATTATGCTATAAAATAGTCTCGTCAATACTAACTAGCCGAATCACGGAATACGCTGAGGAAATTATCGGAGACTACCAATGTGGTTTTAGGCGGAATCGCTCGACTATTTTCCTTATGTTAAATATTAGAGACGAAGCTGGAATACAACAGTGTAGTCCATCAACTCTATATAGATTTTAAAAAGGCTTATGATTCCATAGACCGTCAGAAGCTATATAACATCATGATTGAACAGGGAATACCTAGAAAGTTAGTAAACCTAGTAGAGATATGTATGTCGGAAACATTTCATAAAGTTAGAATCGATCATAATTACTCCGAGAGATTTGAGGTGCGATCGGGTTTGAAACAGGGTGACTCCCTTTCACCTGTTTTATTTAATATAGCTTTAGAACTTGTCATAGAAAAGGTGACGTGCACCGAGAAAGGTTTAAAGTTGGGTGATAAAATTCCGGTTCTGGGATACGCCGATGATTTGGTACTGCAAGATGAAGACACGGAAACTATACAACTAAATACAAGTGCGTTAATAAAAAACGGTAAAGAAATAGGACTCGAAATAAATAACGACAAGACAAAATATATTATTAGTAGCAGAAACGGTGGCGAACTTGGTGATATTGATATATCAGGGCATACTTTTGAACAAGTAGAGAAATTTAAGTATTTAGGTTCAATGATAACGAGAAAAAATTAAATCCAGGAGGAAACAAAGTCTCGGTTAAAGGTGGGAAATACGTGTTATTATTCAGTTGCTAAATTACTTAGCTATTATTCTTTCGACGGTTCTTTATAGATGTGAAACGTGGCCACTTACTTTGAAGGATGAACAACGGCTTAAGCTTTTCAAAAATAAGTTACTGCGTAAAATATTTGGTACGAAGAGAGATGAGGCCACTGGGGAGTTTAGAACGTTGCACAACGCGGAATTGCGGAGTTTCCGTGCACCAAGCAAAGAGTTCCAAGTATTTGAATTTGTCGCGCTTCATGTAGCCAATTGGGAGTTAGCGCACCTCTTTTAGAAGATGTTAAACAATATTTGAGCTATTAATTTTTTTTTTATTACGGTATATATAATGGTATTAGGAGAAATCTTCTATCTAATATAATCCCAGCAGATCAAGCATTCCTTTCCCTTCCGAATTTTTACTTGAACCACTCGGTTTCCATTACGACAGTGAACTGTGTTGACGAATTTTCTTTATTTAATTTTATTTTTAAGAGATTATCAATTTAAGAAAAATGCCTATTACAGACCAGATTAAGATAAATAAAAAATATATATCCTCGAATGAACTGGAAAAAATGCTCGTAAGAGGAAGTTGTGGAATAAAAATGAGACGTAATCTGATTTCCTTTTGCTTTTCTTGAAGCAGCTCTTTGTAGCATCCGGTGGATCTCCTTGAGTATCCTGGCTCCATCATCCGCTCAGCCTCAGGGATCCATTTGTAAAAAAGAAAGAAAGAAAAATAATTTTTATTCTGGGAAATTTCGTCCAGTAAGAATAATATACAGTGAACAGAACAAGTACAATTTGTCTGGTTTCATTTGATACATGATTATTTGGTCAAATAGTAAATTTTTGGTAACATCTCATTTACGCTGGTTTCAGCATATCTGGCTAACCCAGGCAATATTGAAGATGACATATCTGCCATAGAAGCGATCACAACGTGCACGAGGAATGTGATAATATGCTCAGATACCAACTCCTGGAACACGGTCTGGGGATCCAATCGTACAGATAGAAGGGGTGCTAAACTCGGAGAGTTTATCGCAAGAAGCCAGCTCGTCGTGGTGAACGAAGCCACTCCCATCCCCACGTTTTCTGGCGGGATGGGTGAGAGTTGGATTGACGTGACTCTGTCATCTCCGACGCACGTAGGACACGTTTTCGATTGGACCCTCAGATCTGAAACGAGTTCAGACCACAAAGCTCTCGTATTTGACATAGTTCAGGATGAAGAGCGTTCCCACGGTGTTGAAAACGGTTATGTAACGCGTATAAGCAACTGGGATGCATTCCGATCGACGCTGGAGGGAAAAATTATTGATGAAGATTGGGAAGAAGGATATTTTGAGACCGAAGAAGACCTGGATTACAGAGTGTCCAGAATTACTAATCTTATTCGCGACACCGCAAAGATTTCCCTCCAGCATCGGAAGGTGAGAGCTCGACCTGTCCCATGGTGGATGCCGGCCTTAACAACCATGAAGAGAGAACTCAACAAGGCTTTGCGATCGTATCAGAAGTGTAGGTGTGACGAGAGGCGCATCTCACTTCGTAACGAGTATAAGTATAAAGCCAAAGTATACCGAAACGAGGTGCGTTCACGTAAGCGACGTTCTTGGGATGAGTTCATCTTAAATGAGTCCGCAAAGCATCCTTGGGGCATCCCATATAAAGTGGCCATGGGCAAATGGACCCCTCCGCAAGCTGTGGCAGCCCTAAAATCAGGCCGTAACTCTTGAAGAGGCGGCAAAAATCTTTATAGAGGCTACTTACCCCAGAGATGAAAGTTCTGAATATAATGAAGAGGATAACTTCGTGAGACGCACTACGGTATGCCCACCAGGCACGGACTTATACCCTCCATGGGACATATATGATCTCCGTATTGCCGTGGATAAGCAGAAAGCTAGTCGTGCTCTAGGACTTGATAGTATAGACGCTGCGATCTTGAAAAACAGTTTCCCGTACATAGAAGGTAAGCTACTGAATCTTTTCAATGACTGCTTGATAGGGGATATTTTCCGAGAAAATGGAAGATCGCCGATCTGAGACTCCTCTACAAGGGAGGGGGTAGGGATAAGCAGGTCCCTAAGTCCTATAGACCCATATGCCTTCTCCCGTTATTGAGCAAGGTCCTGGAGAATCTGATTTTAACCAGCTTAGGACAAGTTCTTGCTAGAGCAAGCCATCCGTGGCAATACGGTTCAACCAAAGGAAAGGGAACCGCAGATGCCCTCCTTCAAGTTCGTGCAGACGCAGCAGTAAAAACGAAGCGATATGTAATGTTACTGCTCATTAACATATCATCCGCCTTTGATAGCGTCTGGTGGTCGTTGGTGCTTCAACAGCTGCATAAGTACGAAGCTCGCAGTAACTTATACGCTCTCGTTAATAGCTACCTTCAAGACAGGTTTGTAAAGGTTTGGGGATGTTTCTATGAAACTGAAGCTTCCATAGAGAGGGGATGTCCTCAAGGATCTGTCCTCGGCCCAGCTTTATGGAAGCTAATATTCGACGAGTTACTGGGAGTGCTTGAGGAGGAGCAGTTCTCTGCCACTGCATACGTTGATGATCTGGCGGTTGTTGTGGCATCTAACAGCAGAGCTGGAATAAAATCAGAAGCTGAAAGGTGCGCCAACCTGGTAGGAAGGTGGTGTCACTTGAAGAAGTTGAAAATTGCCGAAGTAAAAACTCAGACCATCCTTCTAAGAGGTAAAACGGATAGGGCACACCCCATAAACCTTTGCATTCAGGGTACGAGAATACGTCCAAGTGAAGTGGTCACCTATTTAGGAATACGTTTTGGAAAAGGATTCAACATGGCCCCTCACTTGGACTATTTAAGCGATAGGGTTGCCTTAGCTTTGAATGGTCTGAGTAGACTAGGGGGCGTATTCTGGGGCCTTAGATACCCAGCAACAATGACCATTTATAACGGTATGGTGCTGGGTATCCTGAGGTACGCGTCCCTTGCGTGGTTCAAGAACATCACACAGCGGCAGAAGCGCAGGTTGGCGACCATTCAGCGAACGGCTTTGCTACGAGTAACAAAGGCTTACCTTACGGTATCGCATGAGGCGGTTCAAATTCTTGCAGCAGGGGTACCTCTCGACCTCCTTCTGCGTGAAGATTCGTTTAAAGATAGCTTCAAGAGGCAAGGCTCAGCAGGTGTCCCGGGAAATATCCAAATGAGGATTGCGGAGGACCCATGGAAATGGAAGCGTGCAATCCGAGAAGACACCATTGATGAGTGGGACCGGCGGTGGGTGACGACCTCAAAAGATGCTACCTTGAGGAAATTCTTCCCCACGGTCCGGTCACGATTGGAAGCTAAATGGGTAGTGCCGGATTACTGGGTCTCGCAATTCCACACTGGGCACGGGGCTTTCCGTAGTAAGTTACACAGTTTTGGGAAAGAAATAGATCCCCTGTACCCAAGTTGTGAAGTACCGGAGACTGCTGAGCACATAATTGTGGACTGCTACGCCTTCGAAGCACTAAGGGTCAAACTACTAAGGGAATGTGGGCTCTGGGTCCTCACGGAGAGCGATTTCCCTCAGCTGGTGTCCAAGCAGAATTATGGACATTTTCTAGCATTTATTCATGCTTGTAAAACTTCACTTGGTCCATCAGCTTTTAACGTAGGTGGAACAGGACGAGATCGAGGAACGCCACCTCCGAGAGAAGAAGCAGAAGCTGAAGATATGGTCATCGAGGAGAGACCAGAGTGAAAAACTGGGAAGAAAAGAAAAAAATAAAAAAAAAAAATTTTTTTTTCAAGATTACTACTGGTAGCACTACTGGCTACCGACACCCGTATTGCCATGTGGCAAGGTAGGGAGAAATAAATAAATAAAAAATAGTAAATTTAATATTAAAAGGATCTCATTGTAACAAATAGAAACACTCATATTTCTGAATGAAACTCATCGAGTGAAAGGTGGGCTTCATACTAAGTGTTTCTCATACAAAACACCCAGAAACTTTGCCATAAAGAGTAGTAAATACAGAACACAAATGAATACGCGGAATAGCTTATCTTGCATCTCTGATAGCGAATATTTTTGATAAAGCTATTCAATTCTTCAATCTTTGAAGTGTTTCCCTATTGTCAAGTTTTAGAGAGGAAATAACGAGGAAACAACGAATTTCACTTCCTGGATAACAGTTATTTCTTTCTATGGGGGCATTTGCTCAACAAAAGATTATGGACTGTATACTGTGCGGGACAAGTTAAAATAAAAGTCTGAAGTCCACTTAGCAAGTTGGGAAGGATCGGGCGAGTTTTGAAAAAGCCTGGTAGAGGTCCCTGCACGCCGCCAGATCCACCAAGGAGCCTCAGTTTTGTTTTCCCTTTCCCTTCACCGTAGGAACCTCAAACTTCAACCCCTACTTGCACCACTTTTCTCACCATTCACTGTACTAAAGAGCTTTGACGACTGACGTCAGACGATTTTGATTGTTCAAATCACCGAAGCTAACTGATGAAAAACAAAATAAAATAAAAATCTAAAAGAGGACATATTAAACTTCGTGTAGACATCTACACTAACCAGAAGGTCATAAGCTAACTGAACTATGAAAATTGCGAGTCGGGTTAGTGCAAAGGTTACGTACCGAAGTTCAGGTAAATTATTAATTTTCGATCAACTAGTAATAGAAAACTGCATTCCTCCCCGATCACTGAATAAATCAAAGTTAACGCAGTTAATTATAGAGGCACGTAAGTTATCTTATTTGCAATTATAACAATGGAAACGAACTAAATAAAAAAAAACTTGCATGTTTAACGAAAATAAACAATTTTAATAAAACCAAAAATAAATCACTTTAATTTCTTTAACACTTTCCTTTATTCTAATAATGCCCGGTATCATCAAAAATAGCCACATTGCAAATGCCTTCTTAATCGGGCAGCGGCTATCAAGAAAGCGGAAAGGTTGCCTTGCACTATGAAATGCTTGTTGCTAGCCTATGGCCTCGAAAGGTCAAAGAGGGAATCAATAAAGAGGGAGCTAACATGTACAAGGAATACATAACTTTGCATATCTACCATCCCACCATACCACTATCCAGATATTCTAGGATTGGCGAATTCGTAATAGGAGTTCCCCGAGGCCTTCCACAGCATTATCTTCGATTTTTGTTCACACTGACAATTGCTAACTAATTTTATGTTGATAGTTTATAAATAAAATATATCAGTTTTTTTTTTTTCATTTCGTTGAGCCATATTAATTTGGAAGTTTGACCTTTAAGTGAGGAAGTGAGTATACAGTTCCCCAACGGACATACAGTGAAATTTAATAACTAATTAATTGAACTGAAAATGTGTGTGGTTGGGGCACTGAGTACCCCGACTCCGAACGAAGGTACCTTTTTGGATTCCGGGTCTACAATGGGGCGTGGGGTACTCAGTGCCATAAGACTCATTAGTTCCCAATATTGGAGAGATAGGAAGGATTTTTCCTGGATCAAGGAAACCTTCCTTGACTTTTATTCTTCTTAAAAGGTGTAACCAATTAATTTTCGGGAAGAGAAAATAGAAAACGTAATGTTGGGCGCCAGGCTATAAGCCACTTTTATTAATTAATATACAAAATAAATAACTGAAACTACTTACAGTTGATTCCATACTTATTATTATATTATGAACTAAATGATTACATGTGTGAGTGTGGCCACAGAAAACTATTATTCTAAAGGTACATACGAAAAGGTAAAACTAGAGAAATGAACGGTACTATACAAAAACCACAAGTGCACTCTTGGACAGTTCGTAAGCCTCTCTCTGTGTCTTCGAGAGTCACCACTCGTAGCGCTTCACTTCCCCCTCCATGACAATCGTATAGAGATAACTTATTTAATTGCTTATTGTTACATCTCCTCCCTTTCTCCGGAGCGAGGGTTCCCGAGCTTCAGTCATGGAAGAATTTTAGCTGGGCTACATGGCACCTTCCAGTGGAGCATCCTTCTGGAGTAGCCAGCTCATAGATGTTTGGGGAGATAACCTTCTTGATCAGATAAGGCCCATCAAATTTGGGAGCCAACTTCGCTGAGAAATTGCGACGAGCATCCGACAATGGATGAGCTCGCCTAAGAACCTTATCACCTACTTTAAATTGTTTGAACCTACGGCGCAGATTATAATAGTGAGCCTGCTTTCGGCCCGCTTTCAAAAGATTTTCCTCAACCATAACCTTTAGCTCTTTCAATTTTCCCAGGTGTTGTCTCCACAATGCGTTATCGGGGGTAACCTCCTGGGAGGATTCGGAATTTAAAGAGAGTGGATTAACCACCTGTAGATTAGGTTGCATTAGTTCGCGGCCCAAATTAAGGTACGCTGGAGAGCAGCCAGTCGATGTATGCATACTGGTATTGAGCGCGAACATAACCTCAAAAAGATGTGAATCCCACGTCTTGTGATTCTTTTCCACGTAACAAGAAATCATTGTTTTTATTACCCGGTTTACCCTCTCTGCTGGGTTCGCTTGCGGCCAATAAGGTGGAGTACGGGTGTACTGGATTCCAAAGGCCTGTGCTAAGTTCTTCATAAGTTTGTGCACATAAGGTGTGCCATTATCCGTGTGAAGTACCTGTGGTGTTCCCCAACGGAATATTATGCTCCTCTTGAGCCACTTAGCCACTGTGGCTGCATTTGCAGTGCGTATAGGTATGAGTTCAGTCCATTTTGAAAAAGTGTCGTGAAACATTAATATATATAAATTGTTTTGGCTAGATCGAGGTAAAGGGCCAATAATATCGGAACAGACACGTTGCCATGGCTGGGACGGAAGTGGCGGTTTCATCAGTCCTGGCGGGGTGCGCTGTTCTGGTTTATGCTGTTGGCAAGTTTTGCAGCGTTTGACATAGTTAGCCACATCTTGATAAAGCAGCGGCCAGAAATAATTATTTTTGATTCGGGCAACGGTTTTCTCGATTCCTAGATGCGCCGCATCAGGCCTGTCATGAGCATCAGAGATCACTTTTTGGCGCCGATCCACTGGAACGACAAGTTTCCAGGCATTCCATTCATCTTCTAGTGACGCTTTCAGGATGTCGGGGTTGTATAGATACAAGCTTCCTTCTTCAAACTTCCAATCTGGATAATGATTGGGAGATTGTTGTATCTGTTTCACTTTGGTCTGATACCATATATCCTGTTCCTGGTTCTCTTCCGCAGTCGAAATCGGGGCGCAATATGTCTTTGCCGTGGGAATTCTCGACAGTGCGTCAGGTACATAGTGATAAGCTCCCTTCCGGTATTTCACATCGAAGGTAAAACCTTGTAAATCTAAGGCCCACCTTGCCAACCTGCCGGTGGGGTCCTTTAAATTATGTAGGTATCGGAGGCAATTATGGTCTGTAATCACCGTAAAGGTATATCCTTCTAAATAGGGGCGAAATTTCTTCACTGCCCAAGCTACCGCCAAGCATTCTTTTTCAGTGACGGAATAGTTCCGCTCACTTGGGCTCAGACTTCTGCTCGCGTAAGATATGACTCGTTCTTCTCCCGACTGGACTTGAGTAAGAACTGCACCCAGGCCCATCTGGCTTGCATCCGTTTGTAAGACAAAAGGTAGATTAAAGTCGGGTCTTGCCAAGATAGGTGTTGTAGTTAAGGCTTCTTTCAATTGTTGGAACGCTCGCTCCTGAGGCGGACCCCAATCCCATGTTTGTCCTTTCCGCAGTAACTGGGTTAAGGGTTGTACGACGTCCGAGAAGCGGGCAATAAAGCGGCGGTACCACGACGTCATCCCAATGAAGCGGCGCAACTCTGTAAGGTTCGACGGTTGCGGATAATTTTTCACTGGTTCCACCTTAGCTGGATTTACTTGAACCCCTTTTTCATTTAGAAGGAAACCCAAGAATTCCAACTCGCAACAGCCGAACTCACACTTTTTGTGATTCAACCTTAGACCCGCATCCTGTAATCGACGGATCACCAGTTTAAGATATTCCAAGTGTTTTGGGAAGGTATCCGTCGCAATGATGATATCGTCCAGATAAGCGAAAACATAAGGTGACAAATCGGGGCCTATTATTGAATCCAATAATCGTTGAAAGGTGGCAGGAGCTCCACAAAGTCCATAGGGCATCCTCTTGAATTGGAATAAGCCCCTTCCTTGGGCTATAAAGGCAGTAACCTCCCGGCTACCCGGAGAGACTGGTATCTGGTGATACGCATGGGCCAAGTCCAACTTGCTCAAATATTTGCAGGAGGGAAGTTGTTCTATAATGTTATTCATTAACGGTAGGGGATAGTTATCCTTTTTCGTTACTTTGTTTACTTGACGAAAATCAACGCAAAAACGGTAACTGCCGTTGGGTTTTCTGACCATCACAATAGGGCTTGACCAAGGGCTTTTTGAAGGCTCAACTATATCCTCGGCTAACATCCTATCGATCTCCGCACTGATGATCTCTTGAATTTTGGGCGAAACGGCATAAGCTCTTTGTTTAATCGGCCCATGATCTACCACTTCTATCACATGTTCAATTAAACGGGTTGATCCCACGTAATCTCCCTCGTGTTTCAGCTCTTCTTCTAAAAGGCGATTGAGTTGAAGCTCTTCTTCTGATGTAAGGCGTCGAAGACCTGCTAAACCATGACCAGTGGATTCCGTAGGAGCCGCGTCAAATGGGTAGGCAGCTTCCGGGGTGTTTCTGAAGAACCACTGGAGCCCTGCGGGATCGATGACAATCTCCATAGCTGCTAGCGAGTCAAGACCAAAAATAAATGGGACGGAAAGAGAAGGTAGCACAGCGAGGCGTAAATGTCTGGTTTTGTCCCTCACTGTTACGGGAGCGGTAATGTGTAAAGTAACTTTTTCTTCAACTCCATTAGCCATAACAACTGGGTAAGGACTAACATGCCTTCCCACCAACCCTAACTGTTGCAGCACGGTAGCGGTATCTTCATTGATGTAGGAGTTAGCTGCTCCAGTATCTACTAGTGCTAGACAAGAACGTCCCAAGGTAGTACATTGAAGGTAGAACCGGGAATCTTTGTTTTCCAGAGATTCCTTAGGTAGTTGAAGAGAAGGTAGTGTACTACGTTGAGGTATTTCTATGCCCAAGGGAATTTCGGCAGGGTCTTGTTGCTCTGAGTCGCGGTTGACCCTGATGTCACGACTCAGTTGTAGTTTTCCGGCTTTGAGCACTTGGGACAGGTTTTAAAAGTGACATCTTGTTTGCCGCAGTGGTAGCAAAATAAATTATTTCGAGGCTTAGAGCACTTTGAATAATTGTGGCCTGCCTGTTTACAGTTCCAGCAATGACTCGTAGTTATTGAAGACAATTTAGAGAGTTTTGATGTATCCAATTTTGGTTTTGGTTTGTCCTTAGGAGGACTTTGGTTCCTAGGTAGCTGCGCCTCTTTCGGTCTAGCGGTGTCAATGGCATGAATAGGTTTCTCTGGGCCTGGTTTACTTGAAGGTTTCGGCGGAGGCTCGTATGCGGCTTCTGGACATAGGGATCTATTTTTCGGAGGTGGGGGTCGAAACGACTTGGATCTTTCCTCCACTTGCTCAAGTTCTTGGCCCCGCTTTACAAGTTGTGAAATTGAAGTAACTTCTGCTATTCGTATTTGCATCTGATATTTAGGTAAAAGGTTCTTGTAAATTCGTTCCAGTTGTTCCCGGGCAGTCAAAGGTTTAGATAGGCGACTCATAAGTGTCCGCAACTTGATGGCGAAAGTAGATATGTTCTCCAGGTCGCCTTGGGTACGTCGCTCAATTTCTCTTTTGAGTTGATCTTGATAATCGAAAGGGAAATATGTATCTCGAAATTCTTTCTCAAAATCTTCCCAAGTTGACCATCCTGATTTTTGAAGCCGATACCACAAGAGAGGTGGTCCAGTTAATAGCTGTGGAAGCCAAAGCAATAATGTGGTATCAGGTATGCCATATATCTGTTTGCGTTCGGCCAGTGAAGTTAGGAAATCTTCCGCGCTATGAGTGGAAGATCCATCAAATTTAATATCTCCAATCGGTAAGGTTTGGAAGAATGGTGAATAATTCGTAGGGAATATAAATGGTTGATTAGCACTAGATGCGGTAGGTATAGCCGGAGTTTGCTGAGTCTCCGCAGGCTTAGTCTCAATCGGCATTGCTAAATTGGAAGGAACACTCCACAGAAAAGGGCTATCTAGAATATAATCACGCAATCGTTCCCTTAATGTCTCAACAGTACCCTCTAGTGGAAGGGAAAATTCAGCGAGAGCTTCTAACAGTTGAGCTTTCTTTAATTCGTAAATCCACTGAAGTCTGGGTTTGCCTTGTGGAATATCTAATGGTAGTGTCGATTCTTCGTCAGATGACTTTTCGTCGGCCATATAAGAGGTTTGAGAACTAATGCAACCCTATTTAAAATCGGAATTTTCTCAGAAAGGAATGTATGAATGAATTAGGAGACAACCCCAAGTTACAAAACGTAAAAGAATTTCAAAAAAATAAAAATGAACAAAAACATATTAAATTGAAAAAAAACAGAAATGCTAAATTGATGAGAAAAAATCATTAATGCAATCATTAAAATAAAATAAAAATAAACGCTAAGTATACACACATACAAAAATTTATATCAGAATTATTTTATTCAAATATTCTTAATTTAAAATATATAAGAGAAAATAAAATGAAGTGAAAAGAAATTAAAAATCAGTCTTATTCAGAATAATTCAATATTAGGCATATTAATAATTATTATTAATAATAGAAAATGTAATAATAACATGTGATAAAAAAATACATAAATTCTCTTCTTCAAATACGATAATGAGGTATTAACTAAAATTATTTTCAAGTTACAGACGATATATAAGATAAATTATAATTTACTGAAAAAACCTTTTCGTAAATTCGAAAGAAAAATAAAGTATTTTACTTCTAAACAAACAAATAAAATTTAAAGACTTATATTAGAAAACTAAGATAACATTAAATCCTACAAGTAAATATTTACAAATTAGTCAGGGCAATGGTTTTTACTCTGTAATTCCAATCCTAAACTTGGACTTAATTCTAAATACAAAACAGTTACTCTAACTTATTATTTCTTTAAATTAAAATGTAATATAAAATTACGTTTTAATATTAAACTTAACTAAAATAAAATTTTAGCAATATATAATTATTAAATTATTATTTGACGATAACTTGGCAATATATATCTATTTAAACGTTAAATATAATGCACAATTATTTAATGTATATAATAATTAAACAAATTATTACTCCAGAAATTGCTTAAAAGTCCACAAAAAAACACATCATCTGACCAGAATATTTTATAAAATAAAGTTCTTTTCCTTAATATATTGACAACATAATTAAATTTGCAATCATTGATGGTCTTTATTTTTCTTTAATTATCTTAATTTTAAGTATTGTTTTAGTTCGGCCCACGTTGGCTGCGCCAAATATGTAACCAATTAATTTTCGGGAAGAGAAAATAGAAAACGTAATGTTGGGCGCCAGGCTATAAGCCACTTTTATTAATTAATATACAAAATAAATAACTGAAACTACTTACAGTTGATTCCATACTTATTATTATATTATGAACTAAATGATTACATGTGTGAGTGTGGCCACAGAAAACTATTATTCTAAAGGTACATACGAAAAGGTAAAACTAGAGAAATGAACGGTACTATACAAAAACCACAAGTGCACTCTTGGACAGTTCGTAAGCCTCTCTCTGTGTCTTCGAGAGTCACCACTCGTAGCGCTTCACTTCCCCCTCCATGACAATCGTATAGAGATAACTTATTTAATTGCTTATTGTTACAAAGGTGAGATGAAATTTTGAGACTCATAGGGTTATGTGGGGTTTGCCGGACCCCAAAATTTATCTTATCTTTGTTCCTTCAATAACTGTTTCAAGTAATTTAATTTCGAATATTTCTTTTTTATCTTAAGTTGTAGGTTGCATCGATTCGTCGTTCCAAACCGCCGGTTTTTCCTCCACTATTTTTCTTCCTTTGAACCGATGGACTGAAACGGCGAAAAGAACGATCGTGTGAGGGGGACTTAAGATATGAGATCGCACTTGAAACTAAATACTCAGAGAGAATACGGATGGGTTGTAGACTTAATGGGGATTGAGTGTGACAACAGTAACAATGGACGTCATGGAATTAGCCTCTGTAGTGGCTAATTCCAAATTGACATTCAATAAAAAAAAAAAAAAAAAATTGACGTTAAAGGAATTAAAACAATTAAACTCATCAAGTTAGACGGATGTGTTTACTTACTGAAGTCAGTTGTCTTAATATTACCGTTCATTTTTTCTCTTGTTAACTAATAATTCAATTATATATTTAATCAGAGAAAGATGATAAAATTATATATTAAATATTTATTAGTATATCTATGTATTTTTAATACCGAAAATTTGGTTCTATCAAGTATGATATTAAAATTTAACAATATAATTAAAATCAAAAGTGCAATAAAAATAAAAAACGTGCAATTTATTCCAAAAATGGCAAATCGTGCGATATGAAATTGTAATATATTATTCCCTTATACATGAAGGGGATAGCTGTCCGGGTTTGAAGCTGATACACGAAAGCAAATAGAACGTGCAAAATCATGGATATTCGGTATCTAATTGTACCTAAATGTTTCTATGCCTCACTGTTTTTATGCTTATCAATTTGCCATCTACTTACTATTCCTATACGGAGGAGCAATAATATACAAAATCTCTATACTTCATTCCGTCGTTAAAAACGTACACGGTGACCTATATTAAAAGATTAACTATGATAAACATTTTTTTTTTCATTACTCCTATTTTAAATCTTATTTCCACATTCTAAGTAAATTTTTCGATACAGTTTGCTCTGAGTAATCCTAGAGAGAGGACAGCTCCGCTCCGAGGGATTAGCAGTACTTTGTCAGATAAGAACCTTACTTTATATTTACTTTTACTTTTCTTTGTTACTAACTATAAATTTCACTCCACATATTAGCTCTGTTTGATTATATATTACCTAATTAAACGGAAATTATTCTGTCTGTCTGAATAAGTCGAATAATTGACAATAACCAGTAGTAAGGCCCCACTATGGGGCCCGATAGTGATGGGGGGGACAAACCACCTCCTATTACAGCTACCAACGAATTTAATCATAATAACTCTTTAATTTTTCAAAATATAAAATATTTACATTATTTCAAAGGACCATATATAGTGATTGTTGAAAAAAAAGACGACACTAACCCACTTTTTTTCCATGATATGAAATTAGGGAAATTTTTAGGCTTAAGTAACACTCATGTAAACAGTGTCAAAAGAAAAAACAAAAATCAAATTGAAATTGACTTTCGAACGTATGACATCGCCAACCGGTTCCTAGAAAGTCCTTTTATCACTAGCAATAATCTCTTTCTTTTTTTTATTTAAAAGAAATTTACAACTGTATTACAATAAAATACAATAAGTAAATGTGCTAATAGATCAAGTGGGCGTGATACAAGCATGTGAAGAAACTACCCAGTGGTAGCACTTCAAAGTTTATTCAGCTAAGTAGGTCTCGAGGCCATCGTCTTTTCAGCCGCCTAGGAAGATGATCAGGAATAGGAGATGAGAGTTTGCGGACGAGTGGGTTGGAGTGGACGGGTAATTTGGAATAAAAGGAGGAATATCTAGTTCGGGCTAGATCTGCAACTAATGGGATATTTAGGTCTTTAGGAATTATTTTATTGGTGACAAAGTAAGGGGCGTTTAGGATCTTTCGGAGGATTTTGGATTGCAAGGATTGAATGCGGGAAGAATTGGATGGTTTAGCAATAATCTCAAAGCATTTATACCTTTACAATACGTATTAAAGTTCGGAATAATAAGAGATGTTCACACTTCTATAACCGAAGATGAAATTTAAAAAAATCTTAATTCGAATGAAAAAGTTGTAAAGGTTAGACGATTTAATAGAATTATAAAAAATAATTCCGGGGAAATAAAGAAGATGCCAACCGGAACCATTCAAATTACTTTTCACTCCCAGAAACTTCCTAACAGCGTAGCTTTATATTTAGCTCTTCGAAAAGTCGTGCCTTATATTTCTAAACCGAGATTCTGTGAAAAGTGTCTCCGTTATGGACACCTCAAGGAAAAATGTCGAGGTAAACAAAGGTGTCAAAATTGTGGCGATTACGAGCACACTAATAGTGACTGCACCAACCAAATAAATTGTGTTCATTGTAAATGATCCCATAAAACAAATGACATAAATTGTTCTAAAAAGAAAAGGCAAGAAATAATTAAACAAATAATGGCGGAAAAACCATTAAGCTATAAACAGGCCTCTGAACTCTTCCCTACTTATACAAACAATCGATTTTCTCTTTTAGATTTTCCTGAAATCGATGATAATACAAACGAATTCAATATCTTAAATTAAAGAAATCCCAGGAAAAAGTTCTATCAAGCTAGGCCAGGCCACAAACGCACAATGAGAAAAAACTAAAAACCGAATTTACAAACGAAATATGTAACTCTACGGACTTACAACACGAGAATAATCAAACTAAAAAAACGTACATACATGAAAATCCTCACAAATCCACAAGCGACTCTAAATATGTGAGTATGTTGAATGCGCTTATTAACAAAATTAAGTCAATAGAAAATGAAAAAGATACGGTGAATATCATTGGTCAAACTTTTTACAATTTCGTTCATGAAAACAAAGAAATTATTTCCAATATTACTATAAACAATAAACCAAAATAATAACATGGCCACGGATTAATCTAATACAATACTTTTTGGAATTTATCTTTCTATTATATTATATTATTTTTATATTTACTTTCTATTATCTTTCTATTATTTATATTATATTATATTATATTTATACTTACTTTCTATTATTAATCTCATTTTTCTATTCAATGGATCTAAATAATTTACATTGTTTTAATCTTAAAACCTTACAACATAATTGTCGTAGCGTAAATAATAAATTTCAAGAACTCATTAACCAATTAAACGTTCACAAAGTCCATGTAGCTTTACTTCAAGAAACCTGGTTTAATCGAAATAGAGAATATAAGGCCAAAAATTATTATATATTACAAAAAAATAGGAGAGATCGATATGGTGGCGTTGGAATATTTCTTCACACTAATTTTAAATTTGAAAAAGTTGAACTTCGAAATATCGGTCCAATCGAAGCGCTAGGCATTAAAATTACGAATATAAAACCACAATTAATTTTAATTTCGGTTTATATCTCTCCTAGCAGCAAGCCTAGTCCCTCAAATTTTAGAAATTTATTCTCTATTTCTAAAAATTTTCCGGAATGCGGCATTATCATTGGAGGAGATTTTAATGCTCACTCGTCATACTTTGGGGTTAATGAAGCGGATTCACAAAGAGGAGATGTTCTGATTCATGAATTACTACAGTCTTCCTTCCTACTATTGAACGAACCTGACGTTTCGACGAGAATCACCACATCAAGAGTAAAACCATCTATACTAGACCTCACCTTCTCAACACCTGATATAGGTCATAAATTTTCGTGGATCGTATCTTCCGAAAACCTTGGCAGTGACCATTTTCAAATCATAATAGAATTGAGTGATGCTATCATTGACCGAAGGAAATTTTACACTAGAAGAAATTTTAAGAAAATGGATAAAGATCTCTATATAGCTACCTTAAACCAATTATGGGGTAACAACCGCGAAAAAAATCTTTCAGTTACCAGTATATGCAATCTAATTAACCAAGCTGGAGAATCTGCTATCCCACGAACAAAGATCCCCAATAAACCGAATTTTCATCCAAAAAGTTGGTGGAATAACGCGTTAAGCATCGCTAACAATGAAAAATTACGAGCCATAAAGGATTATAAACACAATATGACCGTCAAAAACTACAATCTAATGCGGAAAAAAATAAATAAAATGAAAACTCTAATTAAGAAAGCAAAAAAAAAGATTAGTGGTAACAGTATAAAAGGAAAATCAGCCAAAAAATAAAACGTAGTATCCTCAAAGTTAGAAACTGCTTCCATGTTCTTCCAACAGTTCTGCAACATATTTGAACCAAGACATAGAGTTTCTTTTGAACAACCCATCTCATGTAACAACAATGATCCTCTGACCATACCTCTACAATTAACTGAACTAGAAGCAGTATTGAAAGGAAAGAAAGGTACTGCCCCAGGTGTAGACAAATTCAACTATACCATGATTCAGCTCCTACCACCGCTCAGGAAAGACCAATTAATAAAGACTTTAAACCAAGTATGGTACAAGTCCCAAGTCCCGAATGAATGGAGAATAATTCAGATTGTACCAATTGCTAAATCAGGTAAGGATCCTTCCCTCATATCATCTTACAGACCCATAGCACTAATACCTTGTCTAGCCAAAGTTTTCAACCTCAAACACAGGTTAGAATGGTTTCTAGAACAAAAAGAAATACTTAGCCCATACTGTTTTGGTTTTCGCAAAAATAGATCCACTACTGGCTCATTTTGGTACTTAACAAACAACATCTACAAAGCCTTCAACCAAAAAAAGATTCTACTTGCAGTAACAATAGACGTAGAAAGAGCATATGACAATATCAAACCGGCAATACTCATAGACAAATTGAAAGAACATGGTGTTACATCGCTCATAACCAACTGGATATCTAGTTACCTTTCAGAGCGCACCTACCTGATTCAAACCGATGAAGGTCCAGTGACATTTGATTCATATAATGGTTTACCCCAAGGAGACGTCCTCAGTCCCATACTATTTAATTTATACACTGAGCACATCACTAATAACCCACCAGATTACTGCGAAATCATACAATTTGCAGACGATTTCCTTATTTTCGCCATAGTAGAAACCCCAGAGAAAGGAATACAGCTACTAAAAAGTGTTTATGAAAGCTTAATAGAAGGGTTCAAAAATCGGATTAGAAATCAATCCTAGAAAAAGCAAATTGATACCATTTACAAGAAAACGAAAATTCGACTTAACAAGCTTTAACATCACCACTCTTAACTATAGCCACGTTTCGCAAGAACAAATAAAATTCCTGGGAATGACTTTTGATCGTAAGCTTCACTTCAAAACGCACTTGACGAATATAAAGAATCAAGCTAAAAAAAATGTCGATTTATTAAAACTCTTAGCAGGGGTTTACTGGGGTTCCTACCCCCATAATATGCTCATGCTTTATAAATCCATTGTCCGATCCATTTTCGACTACTGCTGCTCGATTTACAACGAAACGAAATCTCCTCTTATTAAAAAAATTAAATACTGTTCAGAATTGTGCAATAAAAATATGCATTGGGGCATTTAAAACTACTCCGTTAAATGCACTGCTGAATGAAGCAGGAGAGATGCCCCTACCCTTGAGGAGAGCCTGGCTCATCAAGAAGTACATCATAAAAAGTTTTTCCGATTAAAAGGCACCCAGTAAGAAAAGCAATAACCCCTAATAACATTTATTGCCCACACCTGAAAAGTCTGATTACAGAAATGCAACACCTACTTCAGGCAACAAAAACAGCTAAACGTCCCTTAGATTGCAATACACCGCTTCCGATTAAAATGCTGCAAATCAATAACAAATTACCAATAAATAGCAATCCTAAATTACCTACCACACACGGAAGGAAATCGTCATATAACCCAACCGTATTGAAACAATTGTCTTTAAACACAATAGTACATGATTACCCAAACCATGTTCAGATCTTCACGGATGCCTCCAAATCCTCCCACCATACTGCAATAGCTGTTATTGATACAGTCAAGGATATCACATTTTCGGTCGCTCTACCTTCGAAATTCAGTATTCTTAGTGCTGAACTGTATGCCATTCTCAAAGCAGTTTGTTACAGTCAACGTGAATACTCTAACACCAATATAGTCATATTCACAGACTCGGCATCCTCGTGCAAACTATTGGAAAATGTTTATAAAAATAAATTAACAACCTATATAGCTCTAGACATTATCCGGAATATACAAACCGGCAGCAACAGTTATAGCTTCCAATGGATACCAAGTCATATAGGACTGTCAGGAAATGAAGCGGCAGATAGAACTGCCGCGGAAAAACAAATTACGATAGAAAATGCCAAAGTACCTCTCCAAGACCTTTTAAAATGTCTACAGAAAGAAGCAGTCCAGGAATGGCAGGAGAAATATGACTGGGAGTCACAATTTAAAGGAAAATTAAAAACTATCAAACCCAGCCAACCATTAGCCTTATACCATGGTTCTCCAATAACCAACAACTTGATAGAAAAGAAATTTCACAATTAGTAAGACTACGGACTAACCATGGCTGCACAAAAAAATTTCTCAGTCTAATGAAAATAGAAAAAGATGGCAATTGCCTAACATGCAAAGTCCTTGAAGACCCGCGCCATATTCTATTTCAATGCAAAAAATATAGAAAGCAAAGGGAAGTAGTAGTTCCCCCAGAAACAGAAGCAATGTTTTTACATAAGTTAGACAAAGAAAAGTTCATGGTCATCAAGCAATTTTTCATTAACGCTCAATGTAAAATCTAAAAGAAAAAAAAAAAAAAATTAGGCACTTCACAGAGTTTAATTTAATTTTAATATTATTTCATTTCTTCTACTTATTTTGAGTCACCTTCCTCTTTCATTTACATAATTTTATTTTATACTCTATTTAATTAATTTATTGATCTTTTTATATTATACTTGGTTCCGTAACCTAAGTTTCTATTAAATTATGGCAAACAAGTACTGACCATATAGGATTTGGATTCAAATCTTGACGGTCATTTGGATAAAAAAAAAAAAAAAAAAAAAAATTCGATTTTCCAGTTCATTATATATGTAATAACTGACTTGGCAAACCTTGTTCTGCTATATAAATTATTGATATATATATATATATATATATATATATATATATATATATATATATATATATATATATATATATATATATATGATATTATATTCTATTAAATATTTTATGTGTTAAATAAAAAATAACGATTGTATTGTTTGTGTGAATTGGACCTATGGCAGAAAAAGGAATGGCGCTCTGTAGGCTATTTTATTTACCCTACAGTACTTTTAATTTTTTAGATAAAAACAAATTAACCGTATAATCTTATAAGGATATAAAAAAAAAAACCCGGCTAAATATACAAGTTAAAAGAATTGCAAAACCAACTTAAGAAAAAAAAGAGCAAACATATTTTTAAATGCAATTTTTGTTTTTTCAAACATAAAAAAGTAATATAGATTTATAATATACATTTGTATATATATGTACATTTGTAAAAGGTAATACAAAGTGGCGAATAGGGCCTAAACTTATTACTGGTGATTATCCATTAAATTTTATATGGATATATAATTTTGGTGTTCGTGCTCGTTATTGAAAAAAAAATATTTTATTTATTCAAAAGTTACAAAATATCGATAATAACACTTTAAAAGACAATAATGACAATCTTGATAATAACAATATGGCTATACTAGATCTGACATAGATTGCGTACCGTAATTACTGCGAGGACTTGAAGAGAGTGAGTGTGTGTCCTGGGAGAAGGGGCAGGGTATATATAGGTTAATAGGACTGCTGAATAAGATTCAAGGAATATGGTGTGATCTGCAGGTGCACTATGGCCTCATGGTGGCGTGACTCCTCCGTCCTTATGAGAGTGAAGCCCACTGAACTCTAAATTTAAGGATTTGGGACGGTTTGTCTATTCTGTAAATATTGAAACCAAGCTCTGGCTCTGCCATCAAAACATTCAGGTGGTTGAGGATGGGTACTTGGATTATCATTTGAAGGATTAGAACACAGTAATTCCAGTTTACAATACTGACGATAAAGATTATAGCATAAAAGATATAAACATATTACATAAAATATATAAGAAATAAATTGGGATACAGTTATATCATAAGGTTCTAATTCTTCTATTTCTATATTACTTAAGTCTATTTGTTGTAATTCCTCAAAAGTAAAATTTGTTGATACAATAGTTTTATTATTAACAGAATGATAGGAAATAAAAGGAATATTTACATTGTCAACATAAGAAAGTGGTACATTTATATTTACAAATTTCTCATTTTCATTAAGATTAAGGAGGCTAGTAGATGGTAGATGATACATTTGTGTGTTTGTTACACTATTTGTTACATTGCTAATATTAAAGGTTAAATATTGGTGTAATGTGGGTATAAGTTTGATTATAGGGTTTGTTCTTATTTCTACAGCTTTACAATCATTTAATTCTATATTCTTACATAATTCTAAAATACATTTGTCCTTAATCTCTATCATGTCTTTACAGTAATGATGATTATTGAATTTAATACAATTTCCATTGTAAAACGAATTTTTAAATCTAATGATTAGTTGTTCTTTAATCTTTAGAGTAATGACTTTATTATTCCTTGTAACTGGATATGACATAGCATAATAAGTTGTTTTTGGCAATGATCTCAAAGGGATTTTAATAAAATAATAAATTAATCCTGTATCTGATAGGGAACAAAATGTGGAGCTAAGTAACCAGTTTAATTCTACATTTTCTGTGATTGGTTCTCCGAACGGTATGTTTAATTGTTCTAGTTCTCTAGTCGTTAATATGCTTGGATGGGTAATTCCTAATTTACATTGTTCTAAGGAAAATTCTATATCATTTAATTGATTTTCTACTAAATCTAATACGGCTAATAAATCATGATACATTAACTTAGTAAGAGCTAAATCTGTAAAATTATTTATTTTTTCTATACTATCCTTATATTTATTTAAAACAATTATTTCTTTATTAAGTTTAGATGTTAATTCTTTATTTAATCCTAATCTAACATTTTCATTATGCTCTATGTGATACATATTTCTCTCGATTTTATTTAAAATATTATCATACTTTTCTTTGTCATCGGCGTCCATATTGCCGGTGAGCCAACTAATAGCATTGCCTAGTCCGTTAATTAAACCTCTTTTTGATCGGTTATTCCGATTTATATTTACAATATGATTAATTTTTTCTAATATCTTGTTATATTTTTGTTCAATAATATTATGCAAAGTTTTATATTCATTACTAATTGTTAATACGTCAATGCTAATCTTAAGGGTTTGAATTTCTCTTGTTAAATTTGTAAGATTCTTATAATGTAAAAATGTGTACCAATCTTCAATTATAAAAGATGGATTAATTTGTACGATGGATGCTCCTGGTCCGTCAGATAAATCTTGTATTAGCAGGGTCTGTATCTGAACCGTAAGCGCTGCGATCAGAAGATACTTGAAACAATTCGTCGTCGAACTCAAAGTCATCTTGGCTGACTCCTGTAACATTAGACGTTTCTATTTCTTTTATGACATTCTCAATATCTTCATCAGTTATTTCTGGTTTTTTTGACTTGTACTAGGTTTATTATTATTATTATTTGATTTCTTTTTCTTAGTGACCTTTTTCGGTCGTTTGACTTGATCAGGGTGGAGTTTTTTCTTTCTACCTTTATTTCTATTTTGAAATCTTTTATCAACATACTTTCCTTTTTCGTATTTAGGATCTATTTTCTTTTTCTGTTGTCTCTTTATATACACATCTTCCGGGATTTCTATGTCTTCTCTATTTTCATTTAACTTGCCTATTTTTCTCTCTTTATTTTGTTCTATACCTTTCTTAGTTATTTCGAAAAGCTGCTTCATTTTCCGATGGTACTCATGAACAAGATATTCTTTTATTTCCGGGGATTCATTATAAGTTTCATTAGTGATACCGAAAGTTATTTCGTTAGGGGTCATTTTAAGATCTTGATTAAGGGAATTATTATATGCTGTCGTTGCTTGCTCTAACTTATCTTCCTCTTTATCATCTTTGTTTTCTATGTTTATAAGTCTTAAAATTTCTAATAACGAAGAGCTTGCTCGATTAAGCAATCCAAGAGAGTTAGGGTGATTGGGGGTAGTATAATGTAATTCAATATTTAAGTAGTTTAGAAAATCTTTAAACAAGTTATTGTCGAATTCTCTTCCGTTGTCACATGATATTTTTTGGGGTTTTGGAAAATATGCTAAATATTTTTTCAATACTTTCATGCTTTCTATGGCATTATAACTCGTTGCGTAATAAGAAAATATTCTTTTGGAAAAAGTATCTACTATTAAATAAATGTAATAATTACTCATGTGTAAGGTATCAATCATTAAATCTGTAAAGGGTTTCTCAGGTGTGGGAGTAATTTTAAATTTTTGTTTTATAGGTCTTCTATCGTATTTGCCTTTTCCACATGTGTCACATTTGTTTATAATTTCTGTGATATGATCTTTCATATTGGGCCAATAAAATTTGGTTTTCAAAACTAAATATGTTTCATTTATACCTCTGTGGCATGTCTTGGCGATATGATAATCAAGGATAAGTAATTTCTGGTCTTCCGTGTTCTTTACATCTGGCAATAGTTTATAATATCTTTTAATTCTATTTGTGGGAAATTTTTCTCTAATGAGTGATGCAACTTTATTAAATAATGCATTATACCAATTATTTTCACTTTCTATAGAATCTGATATGGGTGAGCAGTATATGCCGTAAGTTATATTTGGTCTTAAGATTTCTAAAAGTTTTTCTTCTATTTCAAAATCTTTTTCATGGTAAGGCCAAGTAAATTCAATTGTTGTTCTTTGCTTATTATTGAATATTGTTTCGCGTTGAATTTTCGCGTGTCCCTTTTTTATTATTATTTGATTTTTCTCAACATTTACTGGTCTAGATTTATCATCAACTATTAAGATTCTGTTATCGGAGGATTCTGTGGAGTGCTGCGTTGCTAAAGAAGATATATCATCTTGAATTATTTCTTGGTGTTCACCATTATTATTTTCTTCTATGTTTTCATCATTATTAATTCCTTCTAAGTTTTCATTGTTAGCTTCTTCTTGGGTTTCTTCTATTCCCATTTCTTGTAATAAATCTACGATTTCTTGTGAATAGTTATTAGGAGAATTTTCTGTATGAAAAATATCAAATTCTGGTTCTTTTAATTTCCTTTCTTCAATAGGGTAACGGGATAAATGATCGGCGACTTTATTAGCCTTTCCTTCAATGTATTTTATGTCATATTCGAAATCTTCTAACAATAATTTCCATCTAATTAATCTGGCGTTCTGTGTTTTACACGTTCTTAAATATTCTAAAGGTTTGTGATCTGAATATATGAAAAATTTTCTACCGTATAAGTAGGGTCGAAAATGATTGCAAGCCCAAATAATGGCTAAACATTCCTTTTCCGTTGTTGAGTAATTTTGTTCTGCTTTATTAAGTGTTCTGGATGCAAAACATACAGGGAGTTCTTTTCCATCTTTCTTCTGTGCTAATACTGCACCAATGGCGAAATTACTTGCGTCAGTTGTTAAGAAAAAGTCCTGATTGAAATCTGGAATTTGCAAAATGGGGCTACTACATACAAGTTGTTTCAATTTCTCAAAAGCGTTTTCATATAACTCTGGTTTGATTTCTTTTTGATCTTTTCGAAGACATCTCGTTAATGGGGAAGCTATCTTTGCGTAATTTGGTATCATTTTCCTATAGAAACCAGTTAATCCTAAAAAGCTTTTAATTTCTTTTTCATTTTTAGGGAGTTTAAAATCTTTTACTGCTTTTATCTTTTCTGGATTAGGTTCTATGCCGCGTTCGCTGATAATATGTCCGAGGAATAACAATTCTTTCTTGCAAAATTCTGTCTTATCGAGCTGAATCTTTAAGTTATGTTTTTCTAACTTTTTAAGAGTTTCTTCTAAATGTTTCCAATGATCTTTGTAATTTTCAGAAAAAATTATAATATCGTCCATATAGACTAAAACGTTAATAGAATCTGAAAAAATGATATTCATGGCTCTTTGAAACGTTGCTGGGGCATTACTGAGTCCAAATGGCATGCGAAGGAATTCAAAGTGGCCTTGATCTGTAGAAAATGCTGTTTTTGGGATAGAACTTTCTTCGACTTTTATTTGATGGAAGCCTGAGCAAAGGTCCATTGCTGTAAATATCGTCGCTTTTCCTAATTTGCCTAAAAGGTCTTCAATATTAGGAATGGGGAATTTATCCGGGGTTGTTTCTCGATTTAATTTCCTGTAATCAATCACCATTCGTATTTTTCTTTTTCCTGATGCGTCTGGCTTTTTCGGGACAATCCAAACGGGAGAATTGTAAGGGGAATTGCTGGGTCTTATTATTTTGGATTCTAACATCTTTTTAATTTCTTCCTTAATATTTTCTTTGAATTGGTGGGGATATCTGTAATTTTTCGAATATATCGGGTCTTCGGTTTTTGTTTTAATCTTATGCTCCAATAAATCAGTGGCTGAAAGGGGATCATTTTCAGTCTTAAATACTGATGGATATTTCGATAATAATTTAATTAAATTTGATTTTTCTTGAGGAGGTATATGGTCGGTTCTGATTAGTTGGGGGATTTGTTTTATTATTTCATGGTTTCCTTTTTTATTAGAATCTGTTAATTCTACTTCTTCTTTTTGCAAATAGTATAAAGGTAAATATATGGTTTCGTTAACTTTACTGTCGATTATTATATTTTGATCATAGATGCCAGGTTTAATTTTAATCTTATCATCTTCATAGTCAATAAAATATAGATTTTTATTTTGTTCTACTTTTATCTGATTTTCGCCTTCTTTCAAAACTAATTTTAAAACTTCGTCTTCCATAATAAAATCAAACTCTGTATAGCGAGTTTTTATTTTGTTGGTTTCGAAATCGATATTAAATTTCATTTCCCTCATTGTCTCATTTCCTAGTAGTATTTCGTAATTGGGACTGAAATTAAATAGATAAAATTTTATTTTTTCGGGGTTTTTAAGAAAATTATTTCTGCAATAAACTGAAATAGATTCCGTGCCAAGTTCTTCTCCGGTTGCTGTTTTTATTGTAAAATTTTCTTTTTCTCTTTCAACATCTGGTGGTACAATGTCTGGTCTTATATAATTCTTCCAAGATCCGGTATCAATAAGCCATTTACGATTCGCGTGGTCTTTAACATAAGGCAGTTGGCTTTTATTCTCTTCTTTTATGTGTTTTGATTGTCTGGCGGGCCTTTCTCTAAAAAAGAATTATTTGGATCTAATTTTTCTAATTTCTCTCTTAATTCTCTGATTTCTTGGTCTTTCGGGTCTTCTTGCTGAATTTGGAAATTAGGCTGTTTCGGTTTATTCCCGAATGCGCTAACTGTTCTCATGGATACAGTTGGATTTTCATCTTTCTTATTATTATTATAATTTTGATTCCGGTATCGACCTGAACCGTTGAAATACCTTTGTTGTTCTTGACGGGGCCATTGTTGGTAATAATTATTATTATTATTATTCTGCCGGTAGTCTTGTGGAGGTTCTTGTTGTCGATATTGATGCTCTTGTCTTTGATTATGTGGGTTATACGGGTTATTGGGATTTTGCCAATTATTAAATCGTTTGTGATGTTTTTTATCGAACTTTTTCTTATGGTCGAAGCCTCTTTTGTAATCATGTTCTCCGGGTCTTCTCATATTTCCCGAATTTATGAGGTCATCGAAGAGTAGATGGTTCTCATTCTGAATTAAATTTCTCAAATCATCTAATGTTCTTAATTTTTCTGCTTTAGTCATAAGATATGTTCTTATGTGAAGGGGCATGTTAGTGTAAAAAAAATAAAGAATACTTTTCTCTAATGCGCTAATAATTGTTTCTCTATTTGGTGTGTTTTCTATCCGATGTTTAGAAATTATTAAAGTGCGGATCTTATCAATTCTTTGAAGGAAATCAAGAGGGTGTTCCTTATGATGTATTTTGTTATTAAATAATTCATGCGATAATTGTTCAATTGAGCGGCTGTCTCTGAAGGTTCTTTCGAGATAATTTAGTAATTCTTCAACACGACTAAATTCGCACGTTGTATTTATATAATCAGCTTCATCCGTAAGTTTTGCTAAAAGTTTACTTAATAATCTTTGTTCGTTTAGTTCCTTAAACGAGTTGTCCGGTTTACACACGATTTGGTAAACTTGTCTACAAACTGTCACGAATTTTAACAGATTGTGTGGATTTCCATTAAAATTAGGGATATGATCGTAGTCTGCCGATTTAATTTGAAAGCTTGCCATATTTGTAGTTAATACTAAATTATTTACTCGCAGGATTAAAGAATTTAAATAATCATCAGACATAAAATTACAATAGTAAAGGAAATTAACTTACAAAAATTGAGTACGCTGTCAAAATAATCTTCGACGGGGTGTGAAGATCTGTCCTTGAGCTGGATACCTGACGACAGTGAAGTCCGGCCAAGGTTGAGTGCAGATAAGAGACTTTGCCTGCGTTGCGAGATGCTCGGGGTGAGTGAACTCGTCCAGAATCTGAAGATCTCGAAGTTGGTAGTCCTCGGTAGGTAAGCCAAAATCTTGAGTCTTCACAGGTGAGGAATCCTAGGCGGTAGTCCTAATTCTGGATTTGCGGAAAAAGTTCGGATCTGCGGAAACTCGGTTCTTAAAACTGCGATAAAAATATGCAGTCCCTGTTCGGGCGCCAATTTTGGTGTTCGTGCTCGTTATTGAAAAAAAAATATTTTATTTATTCAAAAGTTACAAAATATCGATAATAACACTTTAAAAGACAATAATGACAATCTTGATAATAACAATATGGCTATACTAGATCTGACATAGATTGCGTACCGTAATTACTGCGAGGACTTGAAGAGAGTGAGTGTGTGTCCTGGGAGAAGGGGCAGGGTATATATAGGTTAATAGGACTGCTGAATAAGATTCAAGGAATATGGTGTGATCTGCAGGTGCACTATGGCCTCATGGTGGCGTGACTTATATATATATATCCACAGAGGGACACCTGAATCACAACGGTATAAATTACACTTTAAGACCTACTTTCATATCTAACAAATATACACAAATTATTTTATAAAAATCGGTTGTGCCGTTTCGGAGGAGTACAGCTACAAATACCCTGACAGGAGATTTGTATATATTAGAATTATAATGTTGTCTTCCTTGTATTTTAATTATAAACCGTCAGGAAAGAATGCCTTAAAGGAGGGTCGCTGTTAGTTTGGGCGATAAGGCATAAAGCATCCAAGGTCATCAACGCCTATACCAATGCGCCTTAAACGAGGGTGAAAAGCGCATCAACTTCCGTCTTGTGGTTTAGGAGTTAGATAACCAAAAATGCGTTGTCATTTTATTTATATATATATATATATATATATATATATATATATATATATATATATATATATATACAACAAATAGGGAGAGAGAGAGAAGATAATTTTGTTTATTTATAAAGTGATGTGTTAAATAAATAAAATACGTTATCTTCTCTCTCTCTCTCTCTCTTTTTTTTTGTTAATCCTTCTTTTCCCCCGCTGTACCTTAGGGCAGCCCTGTACCAGAGGTTCGTTCCAATTTCTTATTTAAATTTAATTTGCGCGCATTTACATGGGCTCGGTGGCAAGATTGATAACCAAGCGGGCAGGACTGCACTCACCTTGATCCAAAAAATAGTTGAACCAACATGAGGCATATTTTTCATACTTTCGCATTGGGGATCTATTACGGTTTTTATAAACTATTGGGCTGTCCGCAACTGGAGAGCTGTTCCCACCAAACAGGGCTCCATTAATTTTCTTTCTATGTTCAGTGGGGCTATTTATGCTATTTCTATTTACAGTATATATACAATTTAATGTAACTGATAATTAAAACTAACACTAATAATTTAAAAGCAATATTAGTAATTTAAAAACAATATTAATAATTTAAAAAACAATATCAATAATTTAAAGCAATAACAATAATTTAAAACAATGTCAGCAATTTAAAATAATACGTGTATATACACTTCAAGCATCAGCTCCAGTCGCCATTTCTTCTTTTTGTTTGAAAATATTCCTGGCATATTTGTTGAGGGCTCCAAACATTTTAGGAGTTTCCAGCTCCTCCAGAGATAGAGGGGGCCAGTCCAACAGAGAATATTCCCCAGCTAGCGGGTAAGTCGGTAATTTGTGTAGAGCGGGCAATAAAATATGAGGTGCCTTACATCTTCTGTAGCACCACAGCTAAAATTTGGCTAATCTCTTGCTCTAATGCGCTGAAGTTTCTCATTTATGTTTCCATGTCCCGTTAGGAGTTGCACGGTCCAAAAGTCCGGCTGGAACCAGTTATTTTTTAGTCTACTTCGGACATCAGGCAAGAACTCAACCTTCCAGTTTCTCCCATATCCCATCTTCTCTGCCATTCAGTATAGATGATGTCCTCAACTCTACCAGCCATATCTTCGTATCCCCCATTGGGGCATACAAAGGAGCTCGCTCCGACAATTGCCGGCAATACTCTCTTAATTTTATACCTCACGATGGAGATCTGCATCTTGAGGTCTATGAGCAACTGACCCGCAATCACCTGAAATACCGCTGTCGGCGCTGTCTTGTACGCTCCTATCACAAGCAAGAGAGCTCTCCTCTGTGCCTGCTCAGACAACTTTCTCCCCGAAAAACCAAGGTTTTGTCCCCAAGCCGACACTGCACACAGTGCTACGGGTAAGAAAGCAGCTTTGTAGAGGATCTCCCTGTAACCATATTTTAGACCCCAAGTGGTTCCTGCCATCGATTTTAGAGAGCTGTAGCGGAGGATCATCTTACTTTCCCCTCTTTTACATGTTGTGTAAAGCTGCCTTCCTCGCCGATCAGGACTCCCAAATACTTCATCTCCTGCGATGGTTTCAGAAGAATGTTTCCTATCATTATCCTTGGGAGGAAACCTACCATTCTACCTTTTAAGAATAGGAGCTGGGGCTTTTCACAGTTTAGGGAAAGTTTCCTTTCGCAGCACCAATCCGTGATCATTTTGGTTACCTCGGCTGCCCGACTTTCTAAATGCTGCCGCGATCTGGCTTCGATCCCCACAGCCAAATCATCTACGTATGCAGTCGGTATGTACCCTGCTGCCCTAAGGTCGACTAGGAGAGGGTTCATATTCTTGTTCCACAGTGGAAGGCCCAATATAGATCCCTGGGCACAGCCGCGTTGAACCGATCTTGCAATATTCTTCTGTTGCAAACGATAAAAGACTGTGCGCCCATCCACAACGATAGTATAAGCTTGAAAATATTTCTTGGGCAGTTTTGCTTTCTCAGCTCATTCATTATCGATGGCCACCACATTGTGTCGAAAGCTCCGGTAACAGAGCACTATAAAATACTTAGTGGGGGCGTCCTTAGCTGCCGTCATTAACTGGCCTATGGCGTCTACTGTCTATCGTCCTCTACGACCTCCAAACTGATCCGGTGACAACCGGCCGATCACGTAACTTAAATTTGGCTGCATTAGGCTTTCTAGGACCTTTCTTAGGACCTTAGGTTAAAGAGGCATATCGGTCGGTAGGATTTTGCAGAGATCTCCATCACACCAGGCTTGAGAACAGCAACCATGGGGAAAAAATCTGGTGCGGGCAACACACGACTTTCACTTACCTCCATTTTTAAAATCAATGAAAGAATTTTCAAATACAGTTGGAGATAAAAATACGTGAAATTATTAAGGAATTAATTAAATTAAATTTCTATAGAAACATGTGTTTGATTCAAAAATCAATTATATTATTATCTAAAATAATCAGTTATTTTTATGTTCATTTCATCACTCTCTATTAACTTGTAAAAGCTTGTGTATGAGATGATAATTTTTCTAAAATCTTTAGCTTTCCAACGGTATATCATACATGTATATTACTGCTCTTATGTTCAAAAACGAAAAATTGCATTAAAAAAATATTTTTTCTGTTTTCTCCTTTAGTTGGGTATCGAATTTATTCAATTTATATATTTACCAGTTTTTCATCAGCGTTAACAAGATAATCTAGTTATTATTATTGAATCTACAAAATTAAAGGTACTTTAGGGGAAGAAAATTTAAAATATCGGCATTTAAGCCCTGTCAGACCATTTTTATCTAAATAGAACCTACATGATATTAAAACCCATTAAATTTTACATCGATATAGCGAGTTTAATCAAAATCGTCGGAACCGTTTTTGAGAAAATCGAAAAAAGGTGCAAAATGCATGGTATAAAGTGCCTCTTCTGGTAGGCTCATTTTGATGAAAAAAGTTTTGTCCCGGCTCGGGCGTATAGTTGTCTTAAATATGAAATTTCAGTTTCATAGGACTTACCGTTTCCGCCCGGGAGTTACCACACACAGACACACACACACAACAGACACACACACACAGACCTTTTTGCGGGACTTGGTTATTTGGACTCAGGGGACCCTAAAACATGTATTTCCGTTGAAAACTGGAATTCAAAAATTTTCACGATCGCAATACTTCCCCTTACTATATATAGTAAGTGAAAGTAAAAATATGGAATACCTTTTTTATCGGTGCACAAAATTTTTAAAACTGATTATGGTCGGACGAAATAGAAGATAGGTAAGAAAAATATTATTTCATAACCTGTTGAGCCCATCATAAAACGTGAAGTGCGAAGACGGTCCGAGCGAGAAGACGACCGCAAATGTGCAGAGAAGTCTGAGAATCGAGGCTTCAACACGCATAGTCAGAAGGAAACATAGCGATATGGGATATAAATACAAAAAAAATAAATAAAATAAAATATTCGGTTATCAAAAAGACTTAAAATAGATCAAAACAGGTTAGCATCACTGTAGGACATAAAAAACAGAACCAGAGCCCTGTCCAAGCATAAACTCATAGAGTTTATGCTTGGACATGGAATCAGTGATGCCCTGATGATGGCTCACAAGGTTGAGCCAAAACGTCGGCAAAATTAAAAATATTCTGAAAAAGACTGGCCCCTGATTATTCCACCTATATTAAAGCATTAACATCGCATCTATCCCCACCACGACTACACAATGGCAGTGTGCCCTATCTGCAAAGTAAATGTTTCGAGAGAGGAAAATACGGCGCTCACATGTTTCTCATGCAAAATTATTTGCCATATAAAATGTCCTAATGTCCAAGAGTCTGACCTAGCGCAAGCGACAAAAACATTTTTATGTGGCAGCTGCGAGATGTTGGGAAAATCCCACTTGACGAAAATTTCCAAAGTTTCTGCTAGTGGAGAATATAGAGGATAATAGCATAACCATATTAGTCAAGTTGGAAGAATTAAATGACGACATGATCAAACATACTGATATTAGTTTTGAATTTCACGGAAGACTAATAATAATGAAAGATCGAACAAGAAAGCAAGATGAACTAAAAAAAAATGTTAAATGAAAACATCAGTTTAAAGAATTAATTCAAAAACATGGATGTTTGTCTTAACCATGCAGAGCAAGCTCACCTTTCTCACCTTATAGAAATCGGAGGGATCGCGATAAAACCCGAGAAATCCCCTGAGGGAGTCGTTTGCTCTATCAGAACCGCTCTGAGCGTACGAATCTCGCCCGAGGACCTGGATAAAGAGGAGAGGAAAAGGAGGAAAGGAGACGATCCCCGACCACCCTCTATAGTCAGGCGTTTCGTTCGCTAGACAGTCAGGGACGAGGTGATTTGCCATAGAAAAGTCAAAAGGAACTTCATCACTAGGCACCTCGCCTGCGACAAAGACGATCGTTTCTACATCGCTGAGATGTTTTCATCGTTACGTTGTTATAATCAAGTTTTATATATGTTATAATAAATAAATATATAAATAAAAAGAAGAGCTTGTTCCAACTAATACATTCACAATTAAAATTACTCTTCTATAATCATAATTGATATAAGGCCGTTATTGTTTCGGCATCCATAGGAACGCCTTTGTCTTTCCATCAATTTCCTAGGGAATGCGTGCCTCCACGTGGTACGGCTGGATACTCTATTACTAATAAAATGCTATGAATAGAGGAACTAAAACGAAACCCTCTAGGGGTTACTACCCTAGCTGTACCCCTGTCGGGAAAACCCGACTAAAACAAACAGATAATATCATGAAAATGGCTTCTCACGAAATTTACTACCCTGAAGACAAAGTCGGGCGATCGGAGTCCAGGGTGCCCGACTGTGCGAAGTTAAGAACCAATGCGTCAGAGCATCACAGTATGACACAACAAAGATGTAAACAGAAAAGAAAGTACTATTTTGGCACGTATAACATAAATTCATTAATACAAGTGGGAAAGCTTAGGCAACTAACAACAGAGCTACGCAGACTGAAAATATCGATAATGGCCCTGCAAGAAACTAGATTCACGGACAATGAGACTGTTAAGTCGGACGGGTTCAGAATCATCAAGGGAAAACCAGGTAGAAGAATCATGAAAGGCATGTCGCTCTTGGTAACAGCCTTCGTAGTGGATAAACAATTCCTAAATACGGTAACAATTCCTAATGCTAAGGAGCATTAGTTCTAGACAGTCGCTTTTCACAGTAAAATCCACAAACAAAAATTACATCCTTATAAATGCACACGCCCCTATAAGCGAGGACAATAGAAGAGACCCGGAGAAGGTGGAAGACTTCTGGAATATGTTGGAAGAGGAAGTGGTGAAAATTCCTCAAAACAATGTAAAAATTCTTTTGGGAGACTTTAACGCGCAAATAGGGCGCGAAAGAATGTTCAATAGGATAGTAGGGAAATACACCGCACACAGAAGAACAAACAGAAATGGAGAAAGACTAATACACTTATGCCAAAATGCGAACCTAAAAATTATGACGACGCATTACAAGGCCAAAGCTAGTAAGAAAACGACGTGGGTCTCCCCTAATAATACCCTGGGAGAATACCAGTTAGATCGTGGGACAATCCTGAAGAAACCACAAGGAAATACGACACGTCAAAGTAAGAAGGGCAATAAATGTAACATCGGACCATTTCCCTTACAAATTAAGATGAACTTTGTACCAGCAAAAACGACCCTAAAAACAGAGAAGAAACACATAGGCAAAGTAGATCGATAAGTATTGGTAAAACAAAAAGAAAAGGAATTCAAAGAAAAACTAAAAACTGGGATGAAGTAACAAAGAAAAACTAACGCCACAGAATCTCCACAGAAAAAATCATGGTGGAATGAAGAATGCGAAATTGCGGTAAGAAAGAGACTGGAAGCATGGAAAATATGGAATCAGAAAAAAACCGCGGATAATATAGAAGGATACAAAAGAAAAAGAAAACTCACACATAAGAAGATGCGAGATGCAAAAAGAAAATTCCATAACGACCAGTTGGAAGAAATGGAGGACAACTTTAGGAAAAACGAAACCAGGCTCTTCTACAAGTCCTTTAGTGACAAGGTTAGAGAATATAAACCCCCAGGAGTAGTATTCAAAAGAAAAGACGGGACACTAGCACTAAACAACGAGGAAAACTGCGGAATTTTGGCAGACTACTTTGAAGAGCTTCTCAATTGCGAAAAACCTAGGGAAAAAATAGTTACGAAGGGAAACGCACCGCAAAACATGGAATCAGATCCCTCAGATGAGGACGAGATAGACGAAATAATAGCGGCGCTTAAAAACAACAAGGCCTCTGGTGAAGATGGTGATCTGGCAGAGATGTGGAAAATAACAAATAAAGACTTCAGAAAAAAAGTCACAGAGCAATTCATGGATGTCTGGATTAATGAGGAAATACCACAGGACTGGCAAACCGTACTAATAGACCCACTACATAAAAATGGGCCAAAAACAGAGGTAAACAACTATAGAGGAATCTCATTATTACCGGTCCCTTACAAAAGTTTCTCAAAAGCTCTACTAAACAGGCTAGAACCACAAATAGACTCGAAAATCGGGGAATACCAGGGAGGATTTAGGAAGGGAAGATCTTTCCAAGAACAGATCCTAAGCCTGATAAAATATTACATGGTGGGGCCCAAAAACTCCTTCGTCGACTTTAAGAAGGCCTATGACTCGTTGGAAAGAGAAATCTTGCTGGGAGTACTGAGAGAATATGGAATGGACCAAAAAACAATAAAATTAACACTTACAAATACAAAATCAAAAGTTAAATTCCAGGGACTGGTCAACAGACCCTTCCAGATAAAAAACAGGACTAAGACAAGGAGACAGCTTGTCACCAGTACTATTTAATATAGTACTGGATAAAATCATGAGAGAGTTCTGGAGGATGAATAATACAGGAGCCGTGGTAGGAACCAAGAAAAAACACATAAAAGTGAGTTGCCTGGCCTTTGCAGACGATCTAGCCCTCCTGGCGGAAACGGGAGAAGAGGCAGACGATCTAGCCCTCCTGGCGGAAACGGGAGAAGAGGCAGACGATCTAGCCCTCCTGGCGGAAACGGGAGAAGAGGCAGACGATCTAGCCCTCCTGGCGGAAACGGGAGAAGAGGCAGACGATCTAGCCCTCCTGGCGGAAACGGGAGAAGAGGCAGACGATCTAGCCCTCCTAGCGGAAACGGGAGAAGAGGCAGACGATCTAGCCCTCCTGGCGGAAACGGGAGAAGAGGCAGTTAGTCAAGTAAATACCCTAAAAGAAATAGCAGAAAGGGCAGGTCTACAAAGTTCCTACGAAAAGGCGGAGCTTATGACAACAGATAAAAACTACGGCAAAAAAATGATAGAGACGAAATATGGGCAAATAAAAGTTACAAATAAATTTAAGTATCTGGGAGAAACAATAAGCAATTATGGTCTGGAGAAGGAAAGCATGAAAGAGAGAATTACAAAATTAGAAAGGTTAAGCTATGCTACAGCTAACATTTACAATAAGAAGAGCCTATCCTCTAACGCAAAAATCAGGCAGTACAATACGGTGATAAAACCAGTAATTTTGTACGGGATGGAAACATCACGTCTCCCCAGCCTAGAAAAATTAGTGAAAATAGAGAGAAGGATCTTGAGAAGAATCTATGGGCCCAAAAAAAAAAAAAAACAGGAAGGCTATAGGTTGAGACCTAACCAGGAAATCTACAAGGGGATAAAAGACCTGGAAACCGAGATAAGAATCAGAAGGGTAAGATTCTTTGGGCACATGGTAAGAATGGACCAAGGAAGACTGAACAAGGGGATATTTGACCGAATCCGGGAATACAAGAGCGTAGGAGGATACATAAGGCAAATGAGAGAGGAGAAGGAAAAATTAAAAATAACAAACAAGCACTGCCTGGACAGAGATCAATATGCAAAGAAATTGAAAGAGATCAGGGTTCTTACGGGAGATAAAGAAAAATGGAAAGGTGCTGCATGGTCGAAGGAAAGGAAGCAAAAACAGGCAGAAATGATGAGAAGGTACTGGGAGAAGAGAAAGGCGAAAACGAAGAAGCGAAAAAAACGATGATATTCGCGTGGTCTTAGAGGCCGTTTCATGTAAAAAAAAAATATATAAATAATTGATATAACATAATATAAATATGGAAATGGAACACCATATGAAAAGAGCAAGGATGACATTAAATGTGCAACTGAAAACAATTTTAACAGGACATAAGGAAACGATTTTTAATAATCTGAAGATGAGGCATAGAAAGTTCCTCGAAACGTTACGTTACGTTGTTATAATCAAGTTTTATATATGTTATAATTCATAATTATATAAATAAAAAGAAGAGATTGTTCCAACTAATACATTCATAATTAAAATTACTCTTCTATAATAATAATTGATAGAAGATAACATTATTTTAGGATACATCTTCCCAAATATTGACAAAGATATTCATTAATCGTCCAGAGCTCCCATGATGAGGTCGAAGAGATTCCTGAGAATCAATTTTATTCCCCAAAATTTCACTAACCAAATTCTATTTTTGTGTTAAAAAAAAAGTGTACTAATTTTTAAGAACATTGTTAAAATAAATCTGGTGAGGGGAACACACGACTTTCACTTACATATGTCGTTAAAATCAATTTAAGAATTTTTAAATATATTTATAAATGAAAATAAATTGTTAAAGAATTAATTAAATTGAATTTTTTTATAAAAACATCTTTTTTATTAAGTAATGAATTATAATATTATCTACGACAGGGTTTCATTGGCTTTTCATCACTCTCTCTTAACTTTTACAATTTTGTGTGTAAGACAATATTTTTTCTAAAATATTTAGCTTGCCAATGATATATTATACATGTATATTACTGTTAATTATGTTTAAAAACACCAAATTGCATTGGAAAAATATTTTTGCAGTTTTCTCCTGTTCTTGGATATTAAATCGTTCAAATTATGTATTTGCCTATTTTTTATCAATGATAAAAATAGCATATGTTTTTTTTGTTATTTTTTTATAGAATTTATGAGTTTATGCTTGGACATGGCTCAGTGATGCTCTGACGATGGCTCACAAGCTTGAGCCGAAACGTCGGCAAAATTAAAAATATTTAGAAAAATACTGACTCCTGATAATTCCACCTATAATAGTTTCTACAGTCGACTATACATCCTCAATATTGCTTTAATACTAAGTCCGAGTAAACAATTTAATACTGAGCAGTTAATAACTATTCAGCTTTTAGTCTAAAATCCTTAAAACTAAAGTAATCTGCACTAATAATCACCAAGTGATTCTCTTGCACTTTAATATTTAAAGAAAAATAGTACTTACAGGAGCAGAAAGATATTGATTAAACTGATCGAACGACACAGATAACGTTAGTAGATGTTGACTGAACAAAGGCTCAAGCCAGACTGAGTAGTAGAGGGAACGATCCAAAGTTATAGTTCTATTGCGAACGGAATGTCACGGTTTTGTTTTAAGTGAGTGGACTGACGATGTTAATAATTTTCTAAAGCTAAGATGTTAATAGTTTGAAAGCTATTCAAATTTATCGAAAGAAAGAGATAAAATCTTCTCCTATGAACATTACGATATGTAATGATATTGTCATTCCATGCGAATTCATCTAGAAATATTAGAATCTCAGATTTTCATAAAATTCAGCACGATGTATCCTTAAATATAGTTACGGTGTTATACAAAAATTTAATATTCTATCTTAACTATTTTTCAATTTAGAGCCACCTAAACTTTGGCGTTTTCATAACATTGGCGCTTCCAAAGGCGCTGGCTTACTCAAAGAAATAAAATTGTACTGTCGTTATTTTTTAATCAAACAGCATGAAAAATTCAGATTATAGGAAGGTAACTATGGTTATTTCTAGAATAAATATGTAATTTATTATAAAAATAAATAAAATTATAAGGAAATAAATTATATGTTCCAAATGCCATTATTTAAGCAAAGTAAAGAATTTTTCCAGTACTTGTGATCATATTGGCTACAATACATAATAATAAAAGTAATGAGATTTTGCGCGCACAATACTCTAAAAATATATATATATATATATATATATATATTATATATATATAATATATATATATATATATATATATATATATATATATATCTTGCTGGTAAATGTAACGTAAAATGTGATGTTCCATTAAAGAAATATAATGAGCCAAAAGCAATGGTTTAAGCAAATCTATGATTTTTTCAAAAGGAATTACGATGGTACTTGCTAACATATGTAATAGTAATAATCATGGGATTCCGATAGCTTAATATTTTAAAAAAATATTTGTTATTAATGAATAAAACATTTAACTATGTACGCTCATGAAAAAACTTACATGAATTAAAAGCAATAATTTAAACAAAAAAATGAATTTTCTACAGTACTTATGATGGTAATAGCTATAATATACAATAATAAAAAAAATGGGATTTCATCTAGTTAATATTTTTTTAAAATATTTGTTTTAAATGTACAAACATCTAACTATGGATGTTCATGAAAAAACATGTATAAACCAAAAGCAATAAGTTAAACATAAAAATGAATTTTCTCAGTACTTTTGATGGTAATAGCTGCAATATATAATAATAAAAATAATGAGATTTCACCTGGTTTAAATATTTTTTAATTTATTTGTTTATAAGTGAACACAACATTTACCTATGTACGCTCATGAAAAAACGTATATGAATTAAAAGCAATAAGTTAAACAAAAAATGATATTCTGCAGTACTTATGTTGGTAATAGCTATAATATACAATAATAAAAAAATGGGATTTCAGCTAGTTAATATTTTTTTAAAATATTTGTTTTAAATGTACTAACATCTAACTATGGATGTTCATGAAAAAACATGTAAAACAAAATCAATAAGTTAAAAATAATAATGTAATTTATTCAGCACATATGATGGTGCACTGTACACGATATAATAATAAAAACTATGCCATTTAATCTCATTACTATTTTTAAAAATAATATAAATATATCATGTTGGAAAAGATGTAACGTAAAATATGATATAATATAGGAAAGATATTTATGAATCAACATCAATGAGTTAAACAAAACAATAATTTTTTTTAAGAAATTAGGTTGGTGTTAGCTACCATACATAATAATAAAAAGAATTGGATTACACCAGCTTAATATTTAAAAAAATGTATTTCTATCAAGTTCGGAAAAAATGTAACATTAAATACGACGTTTTTTTTTTTTAATGTATATCGAATATTTTTTTTTTAATATAAAGCTGTTGAAATCCCATGTATTTTATTACTGTATATGATAGCTAATATCATATTAAGTACTAAAAAAATAAACCATCCTTGTGTTTAAGATAGTGATTTTGGTTTATAACGTTTTCAACATCGTATTTTATGTTACATTCTTCCTATTAGATAAAAAAAATATATATAATAAGTAGGTGAAATCGCATTATTGAGATTATTATATATGGTAGATTATTATAAAGATTTTTATAACTATATCAACATAATTCCTAAAAGAAACATTGTACTTAACTCATTGATTTTTATTCATAGTATTTTTATCCTGTAACTTTACTTTTTTCAGAGATGATAAATATATATTTTTAAAAATATAAACCAGGTTAAATCCCATGTTTTATATTATCATATATTATAGCTATTAACATCATAAGTACTGTAGATAATTCATTCTTTTGTTAAACTGCTTTTGGTTCATATATGTTTTTCATGAACGTTTATGGTTAAATGTTTTTTTCATTAAAAACAAATATTTTAAAAATATTAAGCATTCGAAATCCCATGATTTTTTTTTATTTTATATTGTAGCTAGTATCATCGGAATTCCTTAAAAAAAAAACATAGATTTGCACAAACCAATGCTTTTGTCTCATTATATTTTTTTAATGGAACATCACATTTTACGTTATATTTACCAGCAAGCATGTTATATTATGCACGCAAAATCTCATCATTTTTATTATTATATATTGTAGCCAGTATGACCACAAGTACTGAAAAAAAATCATTGTTTTGCTTAAATAATGGCATTTGGCTCATATTATTTAATTAAATAAATGCCCATAGTTTAAGTAAAATTTGTGTTCATTGAAAACAATAATTTTTCTTTATATTAGGCAGATAATATCCTATCATTTTTATTATTGTTGCTGGTAGCTAATATGATGGTAGGTATTATGATTTTTTTTTTTTTTTCAATTGACTTTGGTTCATAATTAATTTATTTTTAAACTTATTATATTTTTGTACATGATATATTTTTCATAGTTATTGGAGTATCATAGATTAATTATATATTTATTCTAGAAATAAGCATAGTTCCCTTCACATAATCTGAATTTTTCATGCTGATTGATTAAAAAATAACGATAGTACAATTTTATTTCTTTGAGTAAGCCAGCGCCTTTGGAAGCGCCGAGGTTATGAAAACGCCAAAGTTTAGGTGGCTCTAAATTGAAAACTAGTTAAGATAGAGTAATAAAATTTTGTATAACACCATAACTACATGAAAGGGTACATCATGATAAATTTCATGAAAATCTGAGATTCTAATATTTCTGGATGAATTCGTATGGAATGACCCGATAATAAGTGATCCTGAATCATGGCAGAATTGATTCATACGATTCTGAACTGAATGTCAACTTTCCATTTTGCAGCTATTAATTAGATTGATTAAAAAAATAATTGAATCAAAATTAAGCATTGTAGAAGGGTGTAACAGCCCTGTTGATCATTGATATTTTAATAAAATTGATTTTTTTTTCTAGGTCTTACTTAATGAGCATCGTGGTTAATTAGTGAATACTATTGTCATTTTTGTTCTATTTATGAAAACATTCTTTTTGATGGTTTATTTTTTTATAATTGGTTACCTACAATGGTGCAAAAAGTATAGATAGATATGTATTGTTTAAGTAATTGCTTTTACAATTCAGTATATATGCTTTTACAATAATTAAGCCCTGTTTGATCAACATTTTAAGAATCTTGTGCATTATATCAAAGTTATTAAAAATGCATTTATATATATTTATATATAAACACAAACACACACACACACACACACAAAAGAAAACATCAAAAACAAGTCTAATTATAATAATTTTTATATGGCTTCTTAAATATAACTTGTTAAAGTTAAGGGTAAAATTTTTTTATCTACTTTAGTTTTTGCTTGTAATAAAAATATAAACAAATAGTTTTACCTTTATCATTACTTTATCCTTCTTTATTTTATTATTTTTTTTTTTTAAGTTATTGATGACATTGATAATGTGGCTTTATATAATCGAAATAATAAATTTTTGACTTAATAGAAATAATAATATACAATAAGAGCCTGACATTATAATGATATAAATGAAAATGAAATTAATCTAGGTTTATTTTAGTAAGAGGTGTAAGAAACAAAATAGCTTTTGCAATCGGCTAGTGTTGTTTACATTGAAGTTATGTTCAATTAAAATGTAAGAAGTTAATTTCGACAATGATGTCATGTAGATACTGTTGTCTGAAAGGTCTATGTGCACGACAATCCCAAAGCCAATGTGTTATACAATCACTTATTGTTATATGACGCCATAAGTCTTCAGCTTTAATTACTTGGTATCCATTTTTTAGTGGATATAGAATGAAATGAAATGAAATGAAAATAGCCTTTATTTATGCACTAATATTACAATTTCTAAAGGTAACAAAACAAAATAAAACAATTTCTTTTTTTTTCTTTTTTTTTACATTGAAATTTATAGAAAACTTTTTGCTATCTTGCATAGGCCTTCCCTTAGGAGTAATAGTCTTTAACACTTCCCTGGGTGACTAGCCCTACTGGGAAGCGGGATTTCTGACCTCTAACCATTTTTCATTCCACACATCTCTGCCCCTAGCTGTTCTCAACCAGAGAGGTCCTGCCAGAAGCCTAAATGGATCTCTCCATCTCTTCATTTCTCGGCCTCTCATCCTTTTCCGGTCATTTGGAGTCCATTCGGCGACTATTTTTGACCATCTATTGTCGATGCATCGCAGAAGATGTCCAGCCCATTTCCATTTGCCTTTTTCTTATTTGCGAGAGTGTGTCTTTGAGCCCTGTTTCTTCCTTTATCTTCTTGCATCTGATTTTATCCATCTTTTTACTTCCAAAATGCTTCTTTCGATGCCATTTTGCCACACCATGTTTGGGAGCCATAGGTCACCACTGGCATAATACATCTATCGAAAACTAGCCTTTTTAGGTTGATACTTATGTTTCTCTTTGTTATGTACTTCAGAGACCAGAACTTGTTCTAACCAAATGCTATTCTTCTCTGGATTTCTTTTGTACCTCTGTCAGAAAAGGAAACTAACTGTTTTAAGTAAACATATTTCTCTACGTATTCCAGAGTGAAGTTGTTCATTTTTATTTCTTCCTTTGAACTATTGGTCATTAGTTTCGTCTTATTGTGGTTTGGGTATAAACCAATTTCTTCACAGGTCCCTAGAAGGTATTTCAGCATTTCTCGTAATTGTCGGGAATTGTTGGAAAAAAGTACAATGTCATCTGCAAAACGTAAGTTGCTTAAAAATCGACCATTCACCTTTATACCTGAATTTTCCCATCCAAGAGACCAAAAGCTCATCTCCAACACCAGAATAAACAGCATGGGAGATAATGGATCCCCCTGCCTAACACCCTTCTCGACACGAAAGATTTGACCCCTCTTTTCTGTCATTACAAAAGCTGTCATATCTTTATATAGCTCTGCGATAATTCTAACGTATTTCTCTTCGATTCCTATTATTCTTAAAGCTTTAGGAACACCCGTATGTAGAACACAATCGAAAGATTTTTTAAAATCGAGAAAACAGAAATACAGAGAGAAGTTATATTCTTTAGCTTTCTCTATCATCTGGTTTACTGTATGAATGTGGTCCACAGTTGAAAAACCTTTTCTAAAACCTGCTTGTTCTTCCTCTATACATTCCATGATTCTTTTGGTGAGCCGTTGTTTAATGACGCTGGTAAAAAGCTTTGCCATGGTAGAACAAAGCGAAATCGGTCGATAGTTTTCCATATCCTGTTTATTGCCTCTTTTGTTTAATAGAATTATTTTCGCTGTTTTCCACTGTTCTGGAATTTCTTCCTTTTCAACAATTAAGTTAAATAGTTCTGTAACTTCCCTAATGAGAACTTCTCCTCCTGTTATTAAAATTTCGTTCATAATATCATCCGGCCCAGGCCTTTTTTCATGTTTTAAGTTTTTTACAATAACAGCCACTTCCTGTTCCATTATTGGTGGGATTTCTTCTTGAACTTCATCAGCCTCTCTATTTATTTCCACTCTCTTCTGATTACATTTATAAAGTTCTCTGAAATATTCCGTTGCCACCCTTCTTATATTTTTCCTATCAGTTATAATTTCTTTCTTCCTGTTTTCAAAAGCAACCATCCATTGCCTACCTTTGGACAATTCTTTTCGAATTTTTCTTGTGGAGTTATTGTTTAGAAGAATTTTAGTGACCATATCATTTTTTATAATTTTCAGATCGTCTTTTATTCTTTTCTTGATTTCATTGTTCAGAACCGTGAGATCTTTTATTTCCTTTTCAGTAATGTCTTCTCTTTCTTTTATCTTTTTACGAACTCTTAGAAGTTCTTTGGTACTTTCTGATAATTTACTTGGTTTCCTCATGCTGAACCCAGAACTCTGTGCCCTTGTGTCTTCAATGGCTTTGGCAATAATGCTATACTTTTCCTGAACTGAACTAAGAACTTTTCCTTCTATACTTTCATAATTATGCTGCAGATTT